>PVJL010011190.1:0-44376 GCA_004026885.1 Lyroderma lyra
ATGTTATTTATCTCAGCTATGGTGTTCTGCCAATAGGTTTTCATTTCTCTCACAGCCTTTAGAATGGCAGCTTTAAATTCTCCGTCACTTAAGTGAGTCCCTTCCAGTTGTAACAGGCTATCTTCTAGATGAATTTCATGTTCTTTCTGAGGAGTTTTAGTTTTTAAGGAATTCATCCTGTCCGCTGGGTTCTTCCTCTTTGACATGAGGGCTTTATGTTCAGTGCCCAGATTATTGCTTTTGTGGTGGCTTGCTGTAGGGCAGAAATTAGGTGGCGCTGGGGGTCAAGTTTTGGGGGAGAGGGCCTGTTTGTTTCTTGTTTCTGATCTCCTACTGGTTTGGAGGCTATGCGCATATATCCTGGGGAGAGGCCAACAAAAGTCTTTTGGCCCTTTGCTGGGGAAAATCAGTCTTTCTTCCCAGCCCTGATTCAGTACCTGGCTGTCTAAAGGCTCACACTGCTTTCGGAACTCTGGGGTGCACGAGGAAGTGCCCGCTCCATAAGTCCAAAGCTGTGGGCCTGACCTGAGACAGCAGGGTCGCCTTTGCAGCAGGCTGGGAACAGGAACTGCAGCCCTGTGTAGGTCTCCAGGGGGCTTAGAGCTGTGGTGTTATCTTTGTAGTTCAGAGTCCTTGCTCAGCCCTTCTACCACTCAAGAGTTCCAGAGGCTGGCTCCCAAACTCCTTCCGTCCCCAGCTCCCCAGTCTCTCTCCCCTCCCCCAAACTGCGCAGCTCCGAATAGTCAGCAGGGATCGCGTCCCGCGTGGTCCGTCTCTGCTCCCTTCTCTCTCCCCGACTCGCCCCTTTCTCGCCAGCCTTCAGGTGTTTACTTGCGATTTGTGGATTTCTCAGCAGCCGGTTTGTCACTCAGGGTCCGCTTTCTTGGCTCCTGGACGGCCGTTCAATTGTGTTTTCTGGGAGAGGCTTTAGGAACCTCCTCTCCAGTCGCCATCTTGTCTTCTCTCCACTTTTCTTTTTTCTTTTGGTTTAAATATTTAAGTCTTTCTGGGGGTTGTTTTTCCCATTATGACTTCTAAATTTCCACCTTCTTTAGGATAATTATTCCTTCCCATTATGAAATTATGTAAATATTCTTCTAATTTTTAATATTTGTATTTTTAAAATTTACATTCTGAATTAATCTGGAATTAATTCTTTATATATGATGTGAAGTAAGGATCTAACCTTCTTGCTTCACATGGAAAGTCATTTACGGTATCATCTCCACTAACATAAATACTCCATGTTCCATTAAGTTGGAATAAGCTTTTGTCATATGTAAGGGGGAACCCCCCCAAAAAACGAGAATTATCTTCTGGAGGGTGGGCCTGTTGTAGTAGAAACTTCCCTGACTAGGTGACTTTTCTAGGAATCCATCTGTATTAGTGGACTAACTGGCATTGTTGTAAGAAGCTGCATTTGGCTTTAGTAAATTTTTTTGGAATCTCTTTCAATGCATTTGCCTATTTCACATAATGGGTGATTTACGTAAAGGACGTGCAACATGACCACACACCTGCCCACACCGTGCTAAGTGTTCTGTAGTCTTTGACCAAAAATGGCATGACTCCTGAGCCCCACCTTCCCTATTCACCTGATCTTGTCCCAGTGATATTTTGTTTTCCTAGACGTAAAAAGTCCTCAAAGGGAAAAGTTTTGCTGATGTGGAAGAGGTAAAACAAACAAAAACACAGAAGTACTAAAAGGCATCAAAATCAATATGTTCAAAAACTGTTTTGAGCAGTGCAAAAAGCATCACAGTGGATGTAATGCATTAAATGGAAAGTACTTTGAAGGTGGCTGAACTTTAAATATTTAAGAATAAACACAATTTTTTAATAAATAAATTCCAGGTTTTTGTGATCTTCCCTCATATATTAGTCTTTACATTCATTTGGCTCTGTTTCTAGATATTTTATTATATTTCATTGATCTATTAGTTTATTTTTCTGTTATTTCAATACAATTTTGAGTAGGAAAGATTTTTAGATATCTGGTAAGGTGAGTTCACTAGCCACTATTTTTATTTTTTAATCCTTGCTTGACCAATCTTTGACTGTTATTCTTCCATATAACTTGTAAAATAATTTTTTGTTCAGTTCACATATAAAGTATGCTAATTAACATTTTAAAAAGAGTCAACTAATTAAGGAATTATTTATATTTTTAAAATATGAATACAGTGTGTCTTCCCTCTCTATGTTGTTTTATATAATTATGATTTTATACATTTCTTCACATTGTTTCTATATCTTTTTAATAAGGTATAATTATTGCCAACATAGATAAAAATTATTGATTTTATTGTTGTTTTATAAGTAGTTTTACTTTCTTAATCATAAATTTTTAGAAGATTTTTACTAAAATATAGCTGACATACATATTATATTTGTTTCAGGTGTACACTCAAGTTATTCAAAATGTATATTCCTAAAGAAGTGATAACTATGATATTCCAGCAACCATCTGACAACATACCACAGAATAACAATATTATTGACTATATTTGCTATGCAGTACATTAATTATATCCTCATGACTTAATTGTTTTATACCTACAAATTCAAACCTCTTATTTCCCTTCACCTTTTCTCCTCTTTTTGAATTTTTTAATTATAGTTGACATTCAATGTTATTTTATATTAATTTTAGGTGTACAGTAAACTATTTATACTTTTTTATTATTTATAAAGTAATCCTGTTAACTAGTCTAGTACCCATCTGGCATTATACATATTTATTACCATATTATTGGCTATATTCCCTATGCTTTATTTTACATTCCCATGACTATTTTTTAACTACCAACTTGTATTTATTTTTCTTTTGAGACTTTTTATTTTTCAATTACATTTTACATGCAATGTTATAATGGTTTTAAGTGTACAACACAGTTATGAGTCATTTACATAACTTACTATTATAAATCCTCATTTCAACACATCTTGTTCCCCTCTAACACCATGCATAGTTATTATAATGTTTTTTACTATATGCCCTGTGCTATATTTTATATCCCTATGACTATTCTGTGACTATGAATTTGTACTTCTTGATTTCTTTCCCTTTTTTAACCACCCTCCCACCCTCCTTTCATCATCCCAACAAATCTAGTACCCATCTGACACTACACAAAGTTACTGCAACCTCATTTACTGTATTCCCATGTTATACTTTATATATTCTTGCTTATTGCCTTAAAACAATCAAAGTAAATTTCTCCATCCCTTTTACTTATTTTACCCACTCTCCCATCCCTCCTGCCATATTAAGGAAGTCCCTCTAATATTCTTTGTATTACTGGTTTGGTGGGGCTAAACTCCTTTAGCTTTTTCTTGTCTGAGAAACTCTTTATCTGCCTTTCAATTTTGAATGCTAGCCTTGCTACAATCAATTCTTGGTTGTAGATCCTTGGTTTTCATCACTTTGAATATTTTCTGGCATTCCCCTCTGGCCTGAAAGGTTATGATGAGAAATCAGTTGAGAGTCGAATGGGTTTCCCCTACTTGCATTTCTCTTACTGCCTTTAGAATTTTCTCTTTTTAATTTTACCATTTTAATTATAATGTGTCTCGGTGTGTTCCTGTTTGGCATCATCTTGTTTGGGACTCTCTGTTTTTCCTACACTTGTATGTGTATTTCCTTCACTGGGATAGGAAAATTTTCAGTCATTATTTCTTCAAATAAGTTCTTGATCCCTTGCTTTTTCCTGTGGCTTCTGGTAGGCCTGTGATGTTTATTTATTTATTTTTTGTGCTTTAATATTGTCCCAAATGAATCTCAAACCATTTTCATTTTTTTAAATTCTTTTTCCTATTTTCTGTTCTGGTTGGGTGTTTTCTGCTGGCTATTCTTGCAAATCACTGCTTTGCATTTCTACGTCATCTAGTTTGGTGACTTTTATTTTATTCTTCATTCTAGTTAATATAATCTTTATTTCTGCCTGGTCTTTTGAAATGCTTTGCATACCTTCCTTTATGCTTGCTATCTCTCTTTTGAAATTATGATTAAGTTATCTGAGCATTTTTAAAATTGTGGCTTTGAGCTCTGTTTCTGATGGGTCATTTGTCCTCATCTCTTTTACTTTGATTGTTGTTCAGATTTATTTTGAGCATTCTTTCTCTGGTTTCTCATTCTGGCAGCCTCTCTGTTTGGATTCTGCTCCTTAACCTGACACTCACTGCTGCAGTTTCTTCAGTGTTCCCTGCTGATACTGGATAGGCAGAGGTCCATGGGGTACAGGTGTTCAGGCCTTTGTTTTTTTCAGGAGCTGTGGTGAGAAAGGAGGCCCCACCATAAAGAGTTATCTGATTCTGCTGACTCATTTTCCTGTAATAATCTGCTGAGAATATCCACAAGTGCATTAGGATCACCAATCAAAATATGACACAATTGCTTCCTCCACCAATCAAAAGGCAACGTGGTTTCTCCTTTAAGCCTGTAAGTCCTATAAAAGGACAGGACCACAGTGAATCAGAGAGTTCAGCCATTTTAGACTTGTTTGCTGTAGCTCCGTGGCTGAATAAAGAACCCCTTCCTCTTCTATCTTTGGTGTTTGTGTGATTCTTTCTCTGCCAGGCCTAGATTCCTGTTACATCTTTTGGTGCATTGGCTGAGAAGCAGGCCCACCTGCAGAGAGAGTAAGGTTGGAGTCACCTGGTGTTTTCCACCAACACTCTGGAGCCCTCCACACTGGGGGCCCCCATTGACCTGAGTGACATGAACCACTGAGTGCACCAGGGATGGCTAGTTTTGCCCCCCTGTGTGGATGTCTTTACAGGGCTCAGAGAGGACCTCCTCATCAGGTTCCTGAGGAGTCAAACACCAAGAGGATTGGGCACCAGGGGACCAAGAGATGTCTGAAACACGGTAGGGCCATTTTGGGGAAAAGTAAAAGGGCCTGCTTTTTTTGAGCAGAAGGGAAGTCTGATACCCCTCCGGCACCTCCCGAGTACCACTTGAGGTAGTTCAAGTGGAAAACCAAGGCTGCCCAGGACAGGAACTTGGGTTGGAATTGAGTGAATATGAGTGCTTGGAGACTGACTGAGACAGACACTGAGGAGAGGGTTCCAACTCCTCTTCACAGGGCCGAAGCGAGTATGGAGTTCCAAACCGCGGTTCTGTAGGGCACCTCATACAGCTCAGGGCACTTTGTGCCAATGTTTTATATTGGCCTGCCAAAGTCAAGAGGGCCGACCATTCCCACGATGGAAGTGGCAGGTGACGAATGAAGTGATTGTGTGATCCCTCCCAATTTTCCCCTTCCTTTCCCTGAACCTTTTTGTGGTACTGTTGTTTGTCCAAGGGAGGGTCATGGAAGGTGTGCAAGGGAAACCTTCCCCCTTGCCAACTGCTGAGAAATTTTAAGAGAATTTTCTGGAGATTATGGGGTCACTATGACCCCAGGGAAATTGAGAACCTTGTATGAATTAGAATGACCTATGTTTGGGGTGGAATGGCTTTCCGAAGGAAGCCTGGACCGAACTATAGTACAGTAAGTGTGGTCTGTCATTACTGGAGACCCGGAACACCCTGACCAGTTTCCACATACAGATAGTTGGCTCCAGCTAGTGTTACAGCTGCCCCCATAGCTCAGAGGCCAAGCCTCCAAGGTACTATTAGCAAAGGCTGGTGGTGCCTTAGGGAAGTGCCTGCCTGGCCTGACAAGCCTCAGCCACCAGCCATACCTGAAATACTCCCCTCTTGGTGTGGGTCTATTTGGGTTCATCTTGATTGGTACTCTCTGTGCTTTTTGGGTTTGTGTGTCTATTTCTTTTGCCAGGCTAAGAAAGTTTTCAGTCATTAGATTTTTGGTAGGTATATCTCTTATGGCTCTTAGTGTTTGTCTTATGTAGTATGTGTCCTGTGTGGTCCAATGGTGCAATCTTCTGTGTGTGTAATCTAAGATTGTCTGTTGAGTGTATTGTGTGCATTCTTCAGTCATAGTTAAGTGGTATGTCCCTCACAGAACACTGTTAACTGTCCAAAGGTAGTGGCAGAGTAACACTGAAAGCTTCCTGGACTGCCACAGACAACCACTTTTCTGAAGTTCGTAAGAAAGTCTTTCCCCATTAGTAAGGTGGGGCTGATCACTCATTCACCTAGAGTGCCTCCATGTTGACAGGGCAAGTCTCTAGGGGGCCTGTGTTCACTTTTGGAAAAGAAAAATTAAGAAACAGACACACACACACACACACACACACACACACACACACACACACAATGAAACAAATATGTAACAAACAAAAATGTCCTGAGAGCCTCAGGTTTTGATACTTGTAATGCCCCATTAGCTGTCCTGGAGGTGGAGGAGAGTAGCAGAGCAGCACTGGAAGTTTTCCAGGCACTCTCAGATAACCCCTCCTGCAAAAGGATAAATATACAGTTTTTGTTATAAGTGAGATGGATGTTTTAAAAAATTAAGTACTTGCAAATTAGTTTTCTCTGTAGTTTAATAATTTTGAACATGAGCAAGATAGCTGAGGTCTTGCAAAGGCCAGATGAAAGTCCTGGGGACTTTTATGAAAGATTATGTGAGGCATATTGGAATTATACTCTCTTTGATCCAGAGAGTCAGGAAAACCAGATGATGGTAAATTTGGCCTTTGTGAGCCAGAGCACAGGGAATATCAGACACAAGCTCCAGAAACTGGAAAGCTTTGCAAGAATGAATGCTTCTCAGCTCTTGGAAGTGGCAAATAAAGATTTTATAAATTAGGAGGTGGAAGATAAGAGGTAGGAAGATCAGAAGGTCAGAAGAAAAGAAGACTTCATAGCTGCCACTTTGAATCAGAATAGGAGAAAGAGACCTGCACCATTTAGGCGAGGAGGAAAGGAAGCTGAAGGTCACAGGGGTCAGCAGAGAAAGTCCCCTTTAAGGTGTGACAAGTGCTCCATCTGCCAGGAATCAGGGCACTGGAAAAATGAGTGTCCTTGGCAATGAAAGGGTCTGGTGGCCTCGCCGAGAGCAGATCCCAAGGAAAAGGCAGCCCTGTCCAATGTGGCTGGGAGTTCTCTATTTGATTACTAAAGTCAACTGGATTCAGAGGCCCCTGATGAGTCCATGGTCCAAATAAAGATGGGGGGGGGGCAAAAACTGGACTTTTTACTTGATACCAGAGCTCAGCATTCTGTGGTTACCAGAATGCTGTGCCCCACCACCTCTTTTCTAGAATGACTAACATCACTTCTATAACATTTGGAGGTTTGTGGGTATAAAGTCTCCAGGAAGAAGGCCCAGGTCTGCCAGAGCAAGTGAATTACCTAGGCTTCATCCTCCAGCAATGAGAGAGATAGCTAGGGGTAGAAAGAAAATGGGTTATTCAAAACATCCCAGTCCCAAAGACAAGAAGGCAGATTAGAGAGTTCCTAAGAGCAGTGGGATTTTGCCACATATGGATCCAAAACTTTGTGGTTCTGGCAAAACCACTCTATGAGGCAACAAAGGGGCGAGAGAGGGAGCTGATACAATGGGGATTCAACCAGCAAAGGGCATTCATGAAGCTGAAAGAACTGCAAAAAACCCCAGCATTGGGCCTCCCTGATCTAGCCAAACCCTTTGTGCTATATGTATCAGAAAGGAACAGAACAGCTGTTGGAGTGATGACTAAGAATATTGGGTCATGGGCAAGGCCAGTTGCCTACCATTCCAAACAACTCAATGGAGTCTCAAAAGGATGGCCCCTGTACCTAAGGGCACTTGCAGCCACAAACTTGCTGATGCAAGGGGCTAATTAGTTAACTCTGGGTCAAAATTTAAGGATGCAGATGCCACATGTGGTAGTTACTCTGATGAACACCAAGGGGCACCACTGGCTGAAAAATGCATGCCTTACCAAATACCAAGGCCTGCTATGTGAAAATATGAGACTAACAATAGAGGTTGTGTCCTCCTTAAACCCAGCCACCCTACTCCTGGTGGGAGATGGGGAACCTGAGCAAGACGGTGTAGAAGTCATCGAGGCAGTGTATTCAAGCCAGCCTGACATCCTTGACCAGATACTGGAGGACCCATATTTGGAACTTTTTGTAGATGGAAGCAGTTTTGTCAACTCTGGGGGAGAAAGGCAGGCAGGGTATGCAGTGGTGACTTTGACTGAGGTAGTTGAAGAAAAGCCCCTGCCCCAAGGACCATTAGTTCTGTTCAAGATTAAGTGTACTCCTTCTAAGAGGTCAGGGTAGGCTCCCTATGAGGTAATGTACATCAGGCCCCCTCCAATCCTTTTAAATTTGCCAGGAACCCCTAGAGAATTAGGAGAGACAGAGATACAGAGAAAATTAGGTTTGGGAAAATAGCAGAAAAGATCTTCACTTGGGTGATAGAAAGTGTCCCTGTTAGTTTTTTGCACCTGTTCATCTTCTCTCTCCAGGAGACCAAGTCTGGGTCAAGGATTAGAACTTGACCCCCCTTAAGCCAAAGTGGAAGGGTCTCTATACTGTCATACTGACAATGCTTACCACAGCCAAAGTAGAAGGAATACTTGCCTGGATCCACCACAAGAGATTGAAATAGACTATGCCAACCCAGTGGAAAACAGAGACAGACCCCACCAACCCCTGCAAGGTGACACTGCAGAGATCAATATGTCCTTCTCTAGCCCTAAACCGGGAAGTGGCTGACGAATGCATGGCCAAAGCTTGAGGAAAATTATCATGGAACTCATCCAGATTAAACTTTGGACTCTTGGAAAGGGTAGGAAGAGTGCAATTTGTGTATGCATGTTACTAAGGTAGGACAAAAGGTAACAACCACATTAATGGAAAACTGGGGAATCTCTAACTTTAGGAATAGCTGTAACATGACTTGACCTCTATGTCCCAATAATCATCAAGGGACAAGACTAGAACCATCCTACAAAATCATGCCAAGTATTTCAGTCTTTCTGTGAAGAAGTAAGTCAACCCCTGCCTCAGCCTCCATGGAACTCCAGAAATTTGTTTTGGAGAGTAGCAGAGGGCATAACATAGTCCCTAAATGTCACAGTATGCTATGTGTGTTGAGGAACCTTGATGGGATATCAATGGCCATGGGAAGTGAAAGAATTGCTACTTCATGAGGAGATAAATATCATGGCTCATGAAAGTCCTCTTCTAAGCGATGCTTTTTGGATCCTGTAACCCTCAATTATAGTAAGTTTTTCAGAATTTTCAGTAAAGGTATATTTCGTCAAATACAAAGAAGTAGATAAAAGGGGAAAGAACAAAGAGAAACAGATAATACAGACAAACTAATGCAATCAATGTCATATGTAGTAGATGTAATTGTCATATGTAGAGAAGAACATTCTAAGTTTGTACTGCTATTGATTGCTTGTTTCCTTATTATTAATGGTATGCATTTATATGATGGTAGACCATAGGGTAAGAAGTTCAACTTGCTACTATGAAATAGAACGAAGTCAGAAAGTTCACTTGAGGAGTTCAAATGATATTTAGATTTACTTCATGTCTGCATAAATGGCAGACCAGTTGAGATAAAGAAGTCATTTTTCATCCCCTCATTTTTAATAATCTTTTGTCATGATCAGGATCACCATCATGTTCCTAGTAGTTAAGAGGAATCATTGCACTATAAATGAAAAATAAAAGGAAATATTTCATTGACATTTAAGAATATTATGGAAAAAAATGCCACATAGCTTTATATTTAATGGATTTACTTTAAATCTGTAGTCTAAATAATTCTAGGTAAACCAGACATATAAGACCAAAAATTGCTAATCATTAAAAGAATAACTTTATTTCTCACATATAAGCAAATTTTGCTCATTATTTTTAGAAATTGAAAAACATCTGACACAATAATTTCTAATGTATAGAATGATATCTCCTTTACCCTTTCCCTCCCCTATCCCAGAAGAATAGACAGTCACAAACAGAACTTTAAAAATACCTTCTACAACAATGAGTTTGTAGTTTGAATATTACATAACTCAAGTGGTAAGTCTATAGAAGTCTTATTTTATTCTGTGTTATGAATAATTGTGACAAGCACCTCAAGAAAAAAAACATCCATATACTAATAACAAGAAATATTAATTTATCATTCATATTTACCCACAAGGAGGAAAATATCATAACCGTTGGCAGCAATAGGTGATAGTTATACTACAGGCTGGTAAAGGCATAGCTCCTGCTTGAATCTTGGTCGTGCTTACCCTTGGTAATTATTTGGTACATGAGTCCTTATCAATTATACCAGGGTAGTTTTGAAGTATTATCAAAAAATAGTGTATGCCTTAGGTAAACTAAGTATTCAATGATGAAACAATTATGTTTAGGGTACTAACATTTTTCTCAGCTGTTACATAGTTTTTGCCAACTGAACATTCTATTCCCATTGCTACCATCAACTCCATGACACTTCTTTGGGTTGAAATTCTAATAGTCTTATTTCCCAAGTATCCTACACTCAGTATTCTGCCCCTAGTGGTATAAAACATCCTTAAGACTCTTCTCAGAAGCTGCAATTAATTTTAAGCATTTAGCACCTTAAAAATCTCTCATGACAATTTAAAAGCTGGTAATTTTCTAGAAAGTTAAGTGTAAGCTAGCAGAATAATCTGTAAACAAGCACACCATAATTTCATATACAGGAAACTGAGAAATGAATTAGAGATGTCCAAAAAGAGATCATTCAAAATTTCACAGTGTGACACTACATTGATTGAATCCCAAAGTTTGGAGTCTGTTCTTTATATTAGCGAATCTAGCAAATTAGTTTGTCAGTCTACTCTGTGGTAATCAGGGTCTCAAGGACAGACTACATGTAACCAAAATTATAAGAGGTTGGTGTGTAAGTTGTGTTTAAATAAATGTATTGGTAAAGAATTACTCATAAATTAGAGTGACCATATAATCTGTTGCCCAAACTGTGACACTTCTAAGATTGAAAAAAGGAAACTATAAATAATTAAGTAGGGAAAAGAGGTACAAACTCTGATTTTCCAGGACAAAACAGGACATATGGCCACTTTATCCATAACTCAAATACCCATCTCCATGGTCCAGTGCATTGCCTACCTTGTATCAAGGTCTCTAGAAAACCAAAATAGTAATTTAAAAGTTGTGTGATCAGCATGTACTTAGAGACACAGGAGATGAATAGTTTTGGCCATGGATAATCTATTGCATGGATAATATAAACATATCCCTCAGGTCCTGTGTATCTCCCCTTTTTTCACATATTTTTTTGCTCCTCTTTTCTAGAATCTCTTTCCTCCCTCTGTTCAGATCAGATACAATGCAATTGGTTAGAATTCAACTTTCTAGGTTACAAAAAAATCCCAGTCTTGCCTCTCAAAAGAGATAGAAACCCTAGTCAGCTGGACTTGAGTATATTTCAAATCTTCTCAGCCATATCCACATCAACCACATCATAGTTTACAACTTCAAGAGTTTGATCTCATTTATTAAGTATTAGAAATAAAATTACTTTCTGAGAATGAAACCAGGGAAAAGTAAATATTTAAGTCCTCTGAGTCTATCTTTATGTATTTATAATAATATTTCTCTGTATTGATTTTTACAAGATTATATTAAGGCTATGTGTAATTTATAACTAAAATAAAACATACTAAATGAGATCAAAGTGTTTGTTGTGGCAATTCAGGATAGAGCAATTGCCACCAAATTTTCTGCAAGCTTGATCAATGGTAAGTAAAGCAGATATATAAAAGGTGGATAAACAACTAAACTTGTAATTGGAGGACACAAAACTTTGGTTTCTATAAGATATAGATGAGAATAACAGACTTAATTAGAACTTAGTTTAGATATCAACAGCAATCAATCTGCAAGGATGTGCTTATAAGGGCATTGACCAAGTAGTAAAGGTGGAAGCAAATGCTATTTAGAAAACAGATTTTGTAGGACATTCTGGGAGAACATTACAATAATAGAGGAGCAAATCTTGCCCAAGAAGCACTGGAAGTATTAATTTAAATAGCAGTGGAAAGTTCTGGGTAGTAGAAAATTTTGCAAATGCATTCAGAGGAAAGAAAATGGAATTTGTTATCTTAGAGACACTAAAGCCTGCAGAGAAAGTAGAGTGACTGATTTCAGTAATAAGGGAGTTTGGAAGTACACTCGCTGTGCTTTATCCAAATGAATTATCCTTTGAAGCCAGTTTTGGAGACACTACTTCTATTCCATTGTATCCTCAGTCAGTCTAAAATGATCGCCAATGAGTGTTTGTAATCTTGAAGACTAAAAGGGGAATTAAACACTATTGTGTAAGGACAATGAAAACTCCAGGGCCAGAGAAAAGTAAATTTAAATTATTGAATGATAAACTTAAATATATAGGAAGAGAATTGGGAAATGAAATTGACAAAGAAGACAGCTTTGAAAGAAATAGCTTTATTCCTACTCTATGACCATCAACACTGAGGGATGGTAAAACAAAAGCCCATATCTATGCCTGCCATTCTTGATCTTCCTGTCTCCTCTTTGTTCTATAATCCCTCCATTGAGAAGAAGTGGACTCATTGCCTTTGCGTACTCCTTATCTGGAGGAGTAAAACTCAGATCTTGAACTTCATGCACCAGAAGTACTTTTTCAACCTCATGGAAAAAAATGCAATAATCTTAGCCTGTTTTAATCATAGTAAGATTAAGTAATGATGCAGTAATAAGCACCCTCCAAGTTTCAGTAGATTAACACATAAAGTATATTTTTTAAACACATAAAGTCTATTGCCAGTCAGGTGATTCTGCAGTGCAATTGTCTCCCAGGAGATAATTTAGCAAAGCAGGCTGCATCAATCTTGCGGTTCTTTTAATGCACCACTGCAGGCTTATAACTGAAATGGAAGGTTAAGCAGAGGTATTTCACTGTCAATCCAGAAGAGACATCCATTGTGGCTACTCATGGTCCATTAGCCAGTAGTAGATGCATGGCCTCACTAACTTCAAGGAGCTCAGTAGGATATTGGTGAACACTAGAAGCATCTATAATGAGCTTCTCATGCCTTATCTTTGATATGCTAAATGAATTTGTGAAATTTCTTCCTCCCCCCAAGCCTGACTTTTAAGCTTACTGTTTTCTTAGGAATGCAAATAGAAATTGAATTTAATCATTGATGCTGAGAAATGACAGAGTTTGCCCAGTGAGTGTATCTAGTCTTCTCCTGGAACACTGAAACTCAATGCTCCAAAAGGCAGGAAATTTTTACACTCTCATTGTAAAATGTGCAAATACTTGGAAATGATTTAAAAATTTGACCATATTTTATGATTATATTAAAATATAATTATTAGGCTTTCTAATACTTGGGAAATAATGTTCATTCTATAAGCAGAAAAAGGGCAAAATTGGCTTTTTAGTAAAAAAAACTCATCATCAATAAAAAGAATTAACTTCCTCATTGCAAAGTAAGCAAAACCTTTACATACAGATAATACATAAGTAAACAATATCCTCTTCCATCTCTTGTTGACAAAACCCTGAGTAACTATGAATTAGAAATTGAAACAAACAGCTGGTATCTAAGTATAGACTTCTGAATATGGGGCTTTTTGGTTGACTGTATCTGAATATGTGGTATTCTTCAAGTAAGTCAACATGTTTATCTCCTTCTATGAAATATATCACTTAGAAACAATCAAGTGGTAAACTTCTAAAAAATATCCTGGAGAGATTAATACAAGGGAGTGTCATTTAACCCATGTGATAAAGGTTTAGGAAATCACTTTGAATTCTGTTAACATGAAAAGCAGTTTGTATACGATGAACCTCAATAAGAAGCAATGTTCACAGATTTACCTATCAAACCATACACCTCTCCTCTCAAATACTTATCCCGCCAAATTTAATTGATCCAAAGGAGATAAAACTGTTCAAGCATAGAAACTAGTAACTGCTTGTATCCAGTTACTATCATAAAGAGAATTAGGCACATGCAAAACTTCTAGAGAAACTACCTGTCTTTAAAGGAACACATTTACAACAAAGTGTCCTGAAAATATGTACTTTTTAACAGACTACCTACCTATAGGAATAATGCATGCATCAGTGCCTTAGGGGAAGTGTTGAGGGCAATTCTTGTCCATGCCCATCTGCACAGAAAACAACTCCAGGGGTCACATCTCACCTCAAAGCTCATACAGGAAATATTAAATTTAGTTTCTAAAAGCTTTATTTATTAATATATGCCAGGCAACTAAATCACTGAGGGTCATAGTGTCATGGCAAAGCTGGAACAAGAACTCTTTATAGGTCTTCTATGCAAAAAAGTTTCCCAGAGGTATTAATTAGAACAATTATTGAAATTGTTCATCCACTGTTTTAATTGACATAAGTCCAAGATCCTAGTAATAAGACAAACCATATCTATATAAATCCCTTCATGAATTTCATCTAGTAAATTTAATTGGTCATTTACTATGTACCAGGAGTCAAGACTAAAGGCCATACTATTGTAGGCCACAAATTAACAATGTATACTTTATATAGTAAGTGAATAAGAGTAAAATAGTTATTGTCCAAAATCACGTAATTGGTTTTCCATCAGGCAAAGTTTTCTGGAATGATAAAAATAGAAATACTATAAAAATTAAACAAAATCAACCTGTCATTTAGGAAATGAACAGTGGGGATATTTGTATGTGGCTGCCATGAAGTCATATTGCGAGTATTCATTCATACAGAGAAACTAATGATATCACTGAAACACCATGCCAAGAAATTTCTTCAGAACTGTACAATGGGATTTTAAGTAAATAAGCCATGGAAACACCACATTTAAGAATAATGGGAAAACCACAAAGTTGAAATGCTTTGGGAGGCTGTGGATTTAGAACGAGGCTTTAGGAGAATTTATAATAGCAGTGAACACTGATGCATTCACTAATATCTGCAGGAATTTCATTCTTCAGAACAGAAAAACATGCTTACCATGAATTGTGACTATTATTTCACCATTAAGGACAGAACTTATATGATTGCAGGATCATTGCCCAGAGCCACACACAGTTGGCATTATTCCAAGCCTGCAAATAATTCTCAGGCCTCTGAGGGGACCTTAAATCTAAAAAGCCTGGAAATTATGCTTAATTAGTTTTCTTTTGTCATCAGTGGACAATAGATGATAAAAGGTAATATTTATACTTGTCAGAGACAACCCCACTGGGGAGCAGTCTTCCTTGAAGTCAGCACTCAGGGAGACAATCTTTCCAAGAAATGTGGTAAACTACAATTTGGTGGGAGAAAGGGATGTATTCATCTCATGGTCAGCCTGCATGCTTTACAGATTCCTGTGCTGATTTACTTCACAATTACATAGCTTCATCCCCACCCCTGTCATAGTCATCCTTAAGAGACCTTCACTGAACTCTGGGTGGGGGTTTTCTCATCACTTGTTTTCTACAACACTCATCCTTCAGTGAATGCTTATTTTCTGACAAGAGAATTTAAGTTTTATCCACTCAGAGATAACGCACAAACATGACTCTTGTGGCTATACTGCAGTCTGCTCTTTTGAGTTTGGTTATAAACAAATATTTTCTAGCAATCAGGACAAAAAGACAGAGGTAATAAGTCATATATAGCTGTCTTAGGACTACTGAAAAAAAATAGTTCCAAACATAGCTTCAATATGGAATTGGTAAAATAACTGTTTTTCAACCTCATTCTTGTTCATTTTCTGTATATTTTAACCCCTCCAAATCCAATTAAACTTGTTCACTAGATTAAGTATGTATTTTATTAGATAATAAAATATTTTCTTTCTTCTCCAGATTCAGGGCACTTGAAGGGCAAGCTATGCTTGGAGAAGCTTCATAAATCTGATGAGCACTGGAGCTTTAACAATTTATTATACCTTGATGATAAAGTAGAAGGAGGGGGGCACTTTAACTGGCTTCTAATTGCCATCATAAAGATCTGTACTTATAGGCAGTTCTAAGTGTGCATTAGGAAGACAGAAGATGTGCCTGGTTTGTAGCTAACGAAAAGTTTTGATTCCAAAATCAGAGAATTCAATTAATGTTATGGGGAGGAAATGAGAAAAGGAACAAAGCAAACAACTGTCTCTGCTTTCACCACTCTCAAATATAAAAAGATTTACATGTTTGCCTCTCAGTTTACATCACCTGGAATAACTTCTATAAACATCTTCCATCTATGTTCTTTCTGAACACCTCTGAAATGTTTTTGCTACTAGGAAAAGAGACCTATTTTTCAAGCTCTCGTTTCAATGCATAAAAAATAACTGTATGAAGGATTTCTAGTCAAGATGATTGAGTAGGTAAATTCTGTGCTTACCTCCTCTCATGATCACATCAAAATTACAATTAAACTACAGAACAACCATCACTGAAAATTGCCTAATGTGTAGCTAACCTGAAGCCTTACAACTAAAGACATACAGAAGAAGCCACCTAGAGACTGGTAGGAGGGGTAAAGATGCAGAACTGGCTGTTCCCAAAACCATGTGTGACATTAAAAATTGGGAGATAAATATCAGCTGTGGAGGTCCTCCTGTGAGGGTTGAGGGGTCCCAGTCTCACATCAGGCTTCCCAACCCAGGATTGCAGTGCCAGGGAGAGAAGTTTCCATAACTTTTGGCTGTGAAAACCAGTGGAGGTGGTGGCTGAATGAAATGATGGCAACTGCAAGGTACTCCTATTAAAGGGCATGAACATGAACTTACTCATACACTCACTCACTCTGAGTGTCAGCAGTTGTCATATCCAAAATCTGACAAATTCATGAACTCGCCACTGTGTGCTTATGTTGGCAACGCTATACAAACAATTTGGTAAGGTGCCATAACCTTGGCAAGATTTTGGGTACAGTGACAACTCTGATGGCCATTCCAGAAAAGGAATTCCAAAATTGCTTTGAAGGGTGAACTAGGTGCTAGCATCAGTTCATAGCTTTCCAAGGTGAGTACTTCAAAAGTGACTATAGTGATATTTAGTTATGAGGTATGTAGCATTTTTTCTAGGATTAGTTTGTGAAATTAATTGTCAGACTCCATACACATAGGAATATATACATATATATGAGTACATGTATATACGAGTTTATATCTTCTTAATTTTCTTTTGAAAATCTAATAATAATAATACAGCACTGATTTCCTAATATGGGAGTTGTGGTTACTGATATGCATGCTTTGGTCACATGCATCATCTAAGGAGGAAAGTGTGTGATGGAGGTTGAATTGAAATGTTTATATTCCTTCCCAGTACCAGTCTCTTCATTTTCTGTGACTGTAGCCAGCAACTTTGTGCCATCTTTAGAATCTCACTTAGCCTGAACATGTCTTTCTTCCTCCCTTCCTCCATAACTGTGTCCCAGAGCAACTGATTTTCATACTGGGGCATTTTTTTCTTTGACACAATAAAAATAATTTGAGAGCTTTTGATGGAAGGACTTGAAACAGTCATTAACTTTATTTTGCTTCATTTGTTTTCCAAATCAAAGAATCTCAAAGAGAACTGCTATGCAAAATAAAGGCATCTTAATTGATTGCCTTGAAGCTATGCATTTCAGACATCACAGACAAAGGCCAAGCTCTCCCATGAGAATAGACACAAATTAAAATTTAACTAATATCTAAGGTTGGAGTTTCTCCAGACTGTGCTCAGGTCTGTCCTTTTCTCCTCCAATCTTCTCCATTTGAGCACTTAATCTTCTTTTGTAGGTTAGAACCCTACTTTTTCCCAGGAATTAAAGATTTCAAACCACTCTTGTGAATATTTAAAAATAATCTTATTTGCTTGAGAGTTTTTTAAGAAATTTTTAGCTCAATGAGAAGTTGAAGAATAGTCTACCTGAACAAGCAGTTTTACTATTTGCCTAATAAACTCATGACATCTTTTTTATCAGATAAAACATTGATTATACTATTTATCAGTTATTTGATCTCCAGCAAGTTAATTAACTTACCTTGCTCATTTATAATAAGAATAATAATAATACCTACCTCATAGTATTATTGTGATGATTAAAAGAGTTGATAACTTTAAAATATTTAAAATAGTGATGGGCTATAATAATATCTCGATATCTGTTAGTTTTTGCTACTATTTTTGCTACTATTACTAATAAGACTATTATAATTTCTATATTTCAAGACAAATACAGGCTTTTAGTGCAGTGACTTTTCTGATGTTAACATAAACTATGAACATAGGTAATCTGCCTATATGAAAAATAAAATATGCACTAACATTTTGGGTTCTACATTATTTATAAAAATAAGGAGATGCAAAAAATGTTTTCTAAAACCATATCTTTAGAAATAGCACATGAGATACTTCTATTTACAAGAGAAATATGATGATATTAATAACTTACTTTAAAAAATTTAAACTTAAAAGTTTTAGTGTATTACCAAATACTTATTATTGCATGAGATAAGAAAGAAAGTTATAGAGGTGTGTGTGTGTGTGTGTGTGTGTGTGTGTGTGTGTGTGTGTGTGTATGTGTGCATGTGCATGCATAGGTGTGTTAAGTAACTGTTAGCTAAGCATGGACAGGAAAATAACTATTGTCAAGTACTTTCATACTTGATCTTATTCCAAAACAACCCTGTGAGATCTCTAGCTATAGATAAAGAATCTAAGATCTAAGTAGGTTAAGTAACTAACACAACTCTTTTGAATCTATGAGGTTATTGCTAATGTAATTTTGATTTTTACATTGTTGAAATTTGCTATTTGTTATGGGAATACATTCTTAAATGTGGTTATGTTATATATCATTTTAATGTGCATTTCTCATGTTTTTTGCTAATGACTTATGACTTGCTATTTATTTTATATTTATTTTAGACTATGGAAATGATGTTAGACAAAAAGAAAATTTGAGTGATTTTTTTTCATGTTCAAAATGGGTCAGAAAGCAGTGGAGAAAACTGGCAATATCAACAACGCATTTGGCAGAGAAACTGCCAATGAACATAGAGTGCAGTGGTAGTTGAAGAAGTTTTGCAAAGGTAACAAGAGCCTTGAAGATGAAAAGCACAGTGGCTGGCCATCAGAAGTTGACAATGACCAACTGAGAGCAATCATTGAAGCTGATCCTCTTACAACTACACACGAAGTTGCTGAAGAATTCAACATAGAATATTCTATGGTTGTTTGGCATTTGAACAAAATTGGAAAGGTGAAAAAGCTTGAAAACTGGGTTCCTCATGAGCTGATTAGAAATAACAAAAAAAACCCTTGCCATTTTAAAGTGTATTCTTCTCTTATTCTGCACAACAACAATGAACCATTTTTTGGTTGGATTGTGATGTGAGATGAAAGTGAATTTTATACAACAACCAGTAATAATCAGCTTAGTGGTTGAACCAAGTAGAAGCTCCAAAGCCAAACTTGCACCAAAAAGAAAAAGTCATGGTCACTGGTTGTCCACTGCTGGTCTGATCCACTACAGCATTCTGAATCCTGGTGAAATCATTATATCTGAGATGTATGCTCAGCAAATCAATGAGATGCACTGAAAACTGCAATGTTTGCTGCCATTGGTCAACAGAAAGGGCCCAATTCTTATCCATCACACCTGACCAGATGTCACACAGCTAACACTTCAAAAGTTGAACCAGTGGAGCTACAAAGTTTTGCCTCATTTGCCATATTCACCTGACCTCTTGCCAACTGACTACAACTTCTTGAAGCATCTCAACAACTTTTTACAAACACTTCCAGAAGCAGCAGGATGCAGAAAATGCTTTCCAAGAGTTCAAATTCCGAAGCCTGGACTTTCTCATTAGCAAAGATGTGTTGATTGTAATGGTTCCTATTTTGATTGATAAAGATATGTTTGAACCAAGTTATAATCACTCAAAATTCATGGTCTAAAACTGCAATTCCTTTTGCACCAAGCTAGTATTTATTACTTCAAATGAAAGCTTGGTGTTCTTTTGACTCTATGGAAATTATACCTGTACTGGGCAAATGGGATAGAGAAGAGCAAGACAGATATAATATCTTCCCCTTTGAAGTTTCCAATTTAACAATGAAGGTACATTTTGAAAAAGTAATTAGAAGTGTTAAACATATTAAAAGAAGAACTTCTTGGCAGTTGAAAACAATGGTGGCCACATAGTTACCAGTTTTCTATTATATCATCCCAAAACAATATCAGATAACAAGACAGAAAATATAAACTTACATAAAAATTAAGCCTTCACTATAACTTGAACAAATGGAAGGCAAAAACTTTAAGTGTTTGTGAAAAAATAAAATAAAATCACCAAATCCCAGTGCAATCTTCCATGCTGCCATCTTAACACCCACTTTCCAGTCAAAAGACAAAAAAACAAAAACAAAACAAACAAACAAACATACAAAACTGTGATAAAGACAAAAGAAAGGCTAGGAAAGAAACATACAATTGATTAAAAATAAGCTTCAGAAAGATTAAGTCTCTCTTAAGTCTGAATATTCTAAAAAGGCATGTGAATTAATCAGAGCTTGGATTACTGAAAAGTGTTATCAAAACACTTATGGTTTATAAAAGTAGAAATAAAAGGGGAAAATTATGACTGATAAAACAGAACTAAAAAGGATCATAAGAAAATATTATGAAGGGCTTTATGCCATCAAATTTAACAACCTAGAAGAAATGACCAATTTCTAGAAATATATAGCCTACCTAGACTGAACAAAGATGAAATGGATAATCTAAATTGACTGATCAATAGTAAAGAAATTGAAACAATAATCCAAAACCTTTCCAAAGGCAAAAGCCCAGGACCAATCTCACCAATAAGTTTTATCAAACATTGAAAGAGGAATTAATGCCTATTCTCCTCAACCCTTCCAAAAAATTGAAGAAGAGGAAATACTTTGCAACTCATTCTATGAGGCCAATATTACACTAATACAAAACCCTGGTAAAAATAACACACACACACACACACACACACACACACACACACACACGCCATAGACAAATATCTCTGATGAACACAAATGAAAAAATCCTAAACAAAATATTCGTGAATAGAATACAGCAATGCATCAAAAAGATTATACACTACATCAAGTGGGATTTATCCCAGGAGCACATGCAAATCAATCAATGTTATTCTCCACATAAGCATAAGAAAAACAATATGATCATGTCAATTGATGCATAAAATGCATTTGAAAAGATACAACTTCCATTTATGATTAATACACAGAATAAAATGGGTATAGAAGGAAAGTACTTCAACATAATAGAGGCCATATATGACAAATCCTCTGCTAATATCATACTAAATGGGGAAAAGCTGAAACCATTCCCCTAAAATGAAGAAAAAGACAGAGATGCTCCCTGTCACCACTTCTATTCAATATAGTACTGGAAGTTATAAACAGAGCAATTAGGCAAGAGGAAGAAATAAAAGTTTCCAAATTGGAAGAGTAGAAGTCAAACTGTCACTATTTTCAGATGAAATGATACTTTATATAGAAAATTCCAAAGACTCCACCAGACAACTATTAGAAACAATAGATGAATACAGTAGAGTTTCAGGAAACAAAATCAATGTACAAATATCAATTACATTTCCATATACAAACAACAAATCTTCAGAAAAATAAATGACAAAATCAATACCTTCTGCCATCACAACAAAAAGATAAATACCTGGGAATTAACAAAGAACATGATGGACTTATATACTGAAAAGTATAAGACACTTTTGAGAGAAATTGAGGACGTAAAAAAATGTAATGATATTCCATGTTCATGACTAGGAAGACTTAACATTGTTAAAGTGGCCATATTGCCTAAAGCAATATACAGATTTAATGAAATTCCCATCAAAATCCCACAAACATTCTTTCATGAAAAAGATTTAAAAAATATCAGATTTATATAGAACCACAAAAGACCTTGAATAGCTAAAGCAATTCTACATTAAAAGAATAAAGCTAGAGGCATCATCGTCTATGATTTCAATTTATACTACAAAACATCAATAATGAAAAGCTTGATATTAGCAGAAAAACAGACTGAAACAGAATAAAAATCCCAGAAATAAATCCAAAAATATATGGACAAATAATATTTAATAAAGAAGCAAAAAATATACAATGTGGAAAAGAAAGCCTCTTTAGTAAATGGTATTGGGAAAATTGGAGAACCATATGCAAAAGCAAGAATCTGAACTGTGAGATGTCACCATATGCTAAAACTAATTCAAAATGGTTAAACATCTTTACATAAGAGCTGAAACAATGAACTGTATAGAATAAAATATTGGTACTTAACTTACAGACCTCAAGTTTAGGAAGGACTTCATGAAACTGACATCAAAGGTAAAGAAACTAAAAGATTAAATAAATAAATGAGACTATATCAAACTAAAGCTTCTGCACAGCAAAAGAAACCATCAACAAAGCAAATAGAAAGCCAACAAAATGGGAGAAAATATTTGCAAACAACATATCTGATAAGTGACTAAAATCTAAAATACATAAAGATCTCATACAACTCAACAATAAAAAAAGGAACAATCCAATTAGAAAGTGGGCAGAGGACCTGAACAGCACTTCACCCATGAAGACATACAAATGGCAAACAGACATATGAAAAAATGCTCAACTGCATTACCTATTAGGGAAATGCAAATCATAACCACAATGATATCATCTCACACCTGTTAGAATTGCTATTACCAACCAGACAAGGAATAATAGGTGCTAGAAAGGCTGTAAAGGAAAAGGAACTTTTACACACTGCAAGTAGGAATGCAATCTGGTACAACCACTATTGAGTACAGTGTGGAGGTTCCTTAGAAAATTGGAAATGGAGTTACCATATGACCCAGCAGTCCCACTTCTGGGTATACACTCCAAAAACTTGAAAATCTTAGTCTTCAGAAAGTTATATACCCCATTGTTCACTGTGGCATTGTTTATGGTGGCCAAGTCATGAAAACAACAAGAGTGCCCTTGAAAAGATGACTGGACAAAGAAGCTGTAGTACATATACACAATGGAATATTACTCAGTTATAAGAAAAGGTGAAATACTGTCATTTGTGACAAAATAGATGGACCTTGAGATGTTCATGCTAAATGAAATAAGACAGACAGGAGAATCCAAGAATCATATGACTTCACTCATATGTGGAATGTAAAACTGAAAGCAGCAAAGTAGCAAAAGCACTTGGACATAGTCAATAGTTTCATGGTTACCTGAGGGTAAGTCAAGAGGGTTGTGGAAAGGAGAGAGCAGGAGTCAAATATAGTGATGGAAAAATAATTTACCCTGATCAGTGAACACGAAATGAAACACAAAGATGATGCACTGTAGAATTGTACTCATGGAACCCTAACTTTTGCTAACCAATGTCGCCACAGTAAACTTAACAATAAAAAATTATATGTTTTAAAAGGGCTGTCTTTGAAATCTATACCTTCTATAAGAGAAAACATCAACAAAGGAGAAAAACACAGCTTGGCAATTAGGTAGAATAAAGAAAAAAAAACTAAAGGGAGAAATGTAGGGTCCTACAGGACAGAAGACATAAAACCAGAGTACACATAGACCTTCTAGTTCTTATCAAAACAAACAAAAAATAAATTTGCTTGAAGTGTCTGGAGTTTGTTATATTGGGAAAAAGGACATCACTAAACTAGGAATTTTGTGAAATACTCCAATACCATAATAGGAAATAAAAAATAATTTTTCTTCTACCTTTTTAATTTCTTCTAGATAAAATTAAATTAATATGGGACACATTAACAGGAAAAAATGATCAAATTTGTTACATATGTTTATACAGGAGTTTTATAAGAGTATGAGACCTGAGGACAAATCAGGCGGTTAAGGCTTATATGCCATTTTGAGCTAAAGGAAACTGGGTAGTGGTGGTGGTGATGTGGGACTTCAAAGAACAGGAAGGCAATTCACATGGAAATAGAAAAACAAATATTTGGTGAACAAATATTTTCTGGTCTATCTTTAGCAAGGAGACACAGAGAGACTGAACAAAGCCGTGCTAGGTTCCTTTCTGTCTATCACACCTAGCTCATATTAAATTATAATTGTCTATGATGTTAGCTCTCTTCCTGGAGCAGGTCTTCTGTCTAAATTCTTCTATGTCATTAGGGAGAAGGTCAAAGACTTGTTCTGAGTCTTTCATTTATTAAAAATAACCAGCTTAAAATAATCAATACCTTTTAAAAAAGCATATTTGGAGGTGGCAAATTCTACTTCTCACCACAATAAATAAGCAGAAGCAAAATTAGGAAATCTACATAAAACTATTCTAAAAATATTAGAAAATTAAACTTCACATATATGAGAAAATTTTACACATATGATGAAAGATTTTCACAGGAAAAACAACCATAAAGCAGAAGGAAACTGTAAGAATGAACTATAATCAAATATAATATTTGAGGATATAAAAAAACACCTTGTAAAAATTTTAAAAACTAAGAAAGGAAAAAGTAAAAATACAGAAAGACATGAAAAGAGAGTTAATGTGAGGAGCAACAAAATGGTGGCATGAGAGGGATCTCTGAAAAACTCCCCTGAAGATAACAACTAATAAAACATCTATTCTTCAACTAAATACTCTTTACTCAATGCACAATCACTGCTAAGAAATGCACTCATCTCATAAAAATATCTTCAGGTAAGCAGAGGGTTAAACAGAGAAGAAATATAAGGGGAAATGCAGAGACATGGGCTGCGTGCAGGTTCCCATGTGGGTCCCTGTTTGAAAATCTACCACTGGGAGAGGGAGGAGGAAAACAGGTTAGGTGAAATTTCCAGACCTCACTTGTCCTTGGGACAAAGGAAAGAAGGCCCAGAGGCAGGGGCATGAGATATCACAACAGGACCTCACTTTGGACCCCAGGAGGTGCAGATTAGTTCACAAGACACAGTGGCCTGACTTCACTTTGGTTCCAAGAAGAGGGAGAGTGACAGGGCTGTGAGGAGCCACAGTGCAACCACTTCCCCGGGAAGGAGAAGAAGAAAAGAGGCTACACATGCATTTATCAGCCAACAACCAGCACAGTCTGAAAGACCAGAATGCAAGACAGCTGACCCCAAGGTGCAAGGCAGAGTCCATGGGGAAAACTGAGAGGAGAAAGGTGTAATTATGGCCCAACTACCTGTAGAACTTGGCAGCCCCAGGAAGAAAACAAAGTTGTGAACACTCCTACCCTACCGACCCCTGCCCACCCTGTATCAGCAGTGAACATCAAAGGAACTGCAGCAGAGAGTATCCAGAGAGACTACCACAATGAGAAACCAGAGAAAGGGGGCTCAAAAAATTCAAACAATAGACAATCAAAGTAAAGAGATGGGGAGAGATGACCCATCAGAAACAGAGCTCAAAGTAATGATTATAAAAATGGTCAGGGAACTTAATGATAATTTCAACAGAGAGATAGCAAGCATAAAGGAAGACATACAAACCATTATAAAGGACCAGAGACAATGATTACATTAACTGAAATAAAGAATGAAATAAGTCACCAAACTAGAGATGAAGTAGAAGCACAAAGCAGTGATTTGCAAGAAAAGCCAGAAGAAAACACCCAATCAGAACAAGAAATAGAAATAAGAATTCAAAAAAATTAAGAATGGTTTGAGATTCCTGTGGGACAATACTAAGCATATAAGCATTCTCATCATGGGCCTACCAGAAAGGACAGAGAAAGAGCAAGGGATCAAGAACTTATTTGAAAAAATAATGACTGAAAATTTTTCTAACCTGGTGAAGGAAATAGACATACAAACCCAGGAAGCACAGAGAGTCCCAAAGATGATGATCCCAAATAGGAACACATCAAGACATGGCATAATTAAAGCGACAAAGATTAAAGGACAAGAGAAAATTCTGAAAACAGCAACAGAAATGCAAGTAGTAACTTATAAGGAGACACCTATTCAACTCTCAGTGGATTTCTCAGCAGAAACTTTACAGGCCAGAAGGGATTGGCAGAAAATATTCAACATGATGAAAACCAAGGATCTACAACCAAGTATAATGTATCCAGCAAGACTAGCATTCAAAACTGAAGGACAGATAAAGAGCTTCTCAGATAAGAAAAAGCTGAAGGAGTTCATCACCACCAAAGCAGGATTACAAAGAATGTTAGAGACTTCTTTTATTTTGCGGGGGAGTGTACTATTTTTATTTTTATTTATTTTTATTTTTTCCAAATTATTTTTTAATTCATTTTCATTGTTAGACTTATTGGGGTGATATCTGTCAACAAGGATTACATAGGTTTCAGGCATACAATTCTACAGTGCATTGTCAACTTGTTGTATAATAAGTTCAACATCTAATGTGACTTCTCTTTCCATCACCTTATAATTAGCTTCCCCCCTCCTCCCCCACCCCCTCCCCTTTCTCCCCTCCCAGACCCACTCATCCCAAAATAAATATTAAACTATTGATTGTGTCCATGAGTTGTTTGTTTGTTTGTTCATTTCTTTTTTCTTTGCTTTCAGTTTTATATTCCTCATATGAGTGAAGTCATACAGTTCTTTGTTTTTTCTGTCTGGCTTATTTCACTAAGCATGATGATCTCCAAGTCCATCCATTTTGTTGCAAATGGCAATATTTCATCTTTTCTTATAGTTGAGTAATATTCCATTGTGTGTATGTACCACAGTTTTTTTATCCAGTCATCTGTTGCAGGGCACTTTTGTTGTTTCCATATTTTGGCCACTGTGAACAGCGCTGCAATGAACATTGGGGTACATAAGTCTTTGCAGAAAAAGGTTTTCAGGTTTTCTGGGTAGATCCCCAGAAGGGGGATTGCTGGGTCAAATGGTAGCTCCATTCCTAATTTTCTGAGGAACCTTCACACTGTCCTCCACAGTGGTTGTACAAATTTGAATTCCCACCAGCAGTGTGCGAGAGTTCCTTTTTCTCCACATCCTCTCTAGCACTTGTTATTCCTTGTCTTGTTGATAATAGCCATTCTAACAGGTGTGAAATGGTATCTCATTGTGGTTTTGATTTCCATTTTCCACATAGCTAATGAGGATGAGCATTTTTTCAAATGTCTGATGGCCATTTGTATTTCTTCGTGGGAGAAGTGTCTGTTTAGTTCTTCTGCCCACTTTTTAATTGGGTTGTTTGTTAAGTCTTATTAGTTCTTTATATATTTTAGATATTAGACTCTTATCTGATGCATTGTTTGCAAATATTTTCTCCCATTCAGTTGGCTGTCTCTTTGCCTTGTTGATTGTTTCTTTTGCTGTGCAGAAGCTTTTTAGTTTGATATAGTCCCATTCATTTATTTTTGCTTTTACTTCCCTTGCCTTTGAGGTCAGGGTCATGAAATCCTCCTTGAGTCCTAGGTCTATAAGTTTAGTACCAATGTTTTCTTCTATACAGTTTATTGTTGCAGGTCTGATGTGAAGGTCTTTAATCTATTTTGAGTAATTTTTGTATACGGAGAGAGTTCGCAGCTCAGGTTCATTCTTTTGCTTATGTTTTTCCAGTTTTTCCAGCACCACCTACTAAAGAGGCTGTCTTTTCCCCATTGTATATTTTTTGCTCCTTTATCGAAAATTATTTGTCCATAAATTTGTGGGTTTATTTCTGGGTTTTCAGTTCTATTCCATTGGTCTCTATTTGTGTTCTTCTGCCAGTACCAAGCTGTTTTGACTATTGAGGTTTTGTAATATAAATAGAAGTCAGGAAGTGTAATGCCACCAGCCTGATTCTTTTTATGTAATATTGCTTTGGCAATTTGAGTTCATTTATGGTTCCATATAAATCTAATAATTCTTTTATCTATTTCATGAAAGTATGATTGTGGGATTTTAATGGGTATTTCATAAATCTGTAGATTGCTTTGGGCAGAATGGCCATTTTAACCATGTTGAGTCTTCCTATCCATGAACAGGGGATATTTTTCCACCTCTTAAAGTCTGTTCCAATTTCTTTCAAAAGTGTCTTATAGTTTTCTGTGTATAAGTCCATCACTTTCTTTGTTAAGTTAATTCCCAGGTATTTCATTCTTTTTGTTGTGATAGCAAAAGGAATTGACTCCTTCATTTCTTTTTCTGAGGATTCATTGTTTGTATAAAGGAATGCTGTTGATTTTTGTACATTGATTTTGTATCCTGAAACTTTACTATATTTCTTAATTGTTTCTAATAGTTTCCTGGTGGAATCTCTGGAATTTTTTATATAAAGGATCATGTCATCCAAAAATAGTGACAATTTGACTTCTTCTTTCCCAATTTGGAGACTTTTGATTCCTTTCTCTTGCCTGATTGCTGTGGCTAGAACTTCCAATACTATATTAAATAGCAGTGGTGACAGGGGGCATCCCTGTCTTGTTCCTGATTTTAGGGGCATAGGTTTCAGCTTTTCCCCATTCAGTATGATGTTAGCCGAGGGTCTCTCATATATGGCCTTTATTATGTTGAGATACTTTCCTTCTATACCTATTTTATTTAGTGTTTTGATCATAAATGGATGTTGTACCTTGTTGAAAGTTTTTCTGCATCAATTGAAATGACCACATGGTCTTTATCTTTGATTTTGTTTTTGTGGTGTATCACATTGATTGATTTCCACATGTTGAACCATCCTTGTGCCTCAGGATGAATCCCACTTGTTGTATTCTATTTGCCAATATTTTGTTCAGGATTTTTGCATCTGTGTTCATCAGAGATATTGGTCTATAGTTTTCTTTTTTTGTGTTGGCTTTGCCAGGCTTTGGTATTAGGGTAATGTTGGCCTCACAGAATGAGTTAGGAAGTATTGCTTCCTCTTCAATTTTTTGGAAGAGTCTGAGGAGGATAGTCATTAATTCTTCTTTGGATACTTGGTAGATCTCGTTGGTGAAACCATCTGGTCCAGGGCTTCTGCCTTTAGGGAGATTATGGATAGTCATTTCAATCATGTTGCTATTGATTGGTCTATTTTGGTTGTCCAGTTCTTCTTGGTTCAGTCTTGGTAGGCTATAAGTTTCTAGAAACTTGTCCATCTCTTCTAGGTTGTTAAATTTCGTGGCATAAAGTCCTTTATAGTATTTTCTTATAATCCTTTGTATTTCTGTGGTATCAGTGGTAATTTCTCCCCTTTCATTTCTAAATTTGATATTTGTGTCCTTTCGTTTCATCCTTTAATTAATCTCTCAAGGGGTTTGTCAATTTTGTTGACTTTCTCAAAGAACCAGCTCTTCGTTATATTATTTATTTTTCTATTGTCCTGTTCTCTAACTGGTTTAGCTCTGCTTTAATTCTTATTATTTCTTTCCTTCTGCTGACTTTGGGTTTTGTCTGCTCTTCTTTTTCTAGTTCTTTAAGATGGGATGCTAAGATGTTTACTTGTGATTTTTCTTGTTCCTTTAGATAGACCTGTAGCGATATAAATTTCCCTCTTATTACCGCTTTTGCTGTGTCCCAATACTTCTGATTCATTGTATTTTCATTGTCACTAGTTTCTATATATTTTGAAATCTCATCTTTAATTTGTTCTTTTATCCAGCCCTTTTTAAATAAGCTGTTGTTTAATTTCCATGTGCATGTGTTTTTTTTCTGCTTTCCTTTTACAGTTGATCTCCAATTTCAAAGCTTTGTGGTCTGAGAATACACTTGGTATGATTTCGATCTTCTTGAATTTGCTGAGGCTACTTTTGTGTCCCAGCATGTGGTCTATCCTTGAGAATGTTCCATGCGCAGTAGAAAAGAAGTTGCAGTCTCTTATTGCTGGATGAAGTGTCCTGTAAATCTCAATTATGTCCAATTGCTGTAATGTATCATTTAGAGCTGATATTTCCTTATTTAATTTCTGTTTGGATGATCTGTCCATGGTTGTTAGCTGCGTGTTTAAGTCTTTCACAATGATTGTGTCTTCATCAGTTTCTCCTTTCAAGTCTGTTAGTAGTTTCTTTGTATACTTTGGTGCATCCTGGTTAGGAGCATATATATTAATTAGAGTCAACTCTTCTTGTTGTTGCATTGTGCCTTTTATCATTATGTAATATCCATCTTTGTCTTTTACTATCTGTTTTAACTTGAATTTTATTTCATCTGATATCAGTATGGCCACTCCTGCTTTTCTCTGGTTACCATTTGCTTGGAGTATTGTATCCCATTCTTTCACTCTGAGTCTGTGTTTGTCCTTATGGCTGAGGTGTGTCTCTTGGAGACAGCATATGGATGCATTCTGTTTTTTAATCCAGTCTGCTACCCTGTGTTTTTTTATTGGTGAGTTCAGTCCATTAACATTTAGAGTGATGATCAATATGTGAGGATTTCCTGTGGCCATTACTAATTTCCTTCTTTGTTTTTGTTTGTTTGTTTGTTTGTTTGTTTTTACTTCTTTCTTGTTGCCCCAACTTTATTCCATTTTTCCTAATGTTTTGTTTCAGGTCAAAGAGCCTCCTTCAGTATTTCTTAGAATGCTGGCCTCGTGCTGGCAAATTCCCTCAGCTTCTGTGTGTCTAAGAAGGTCTTTATTCCACCTTCATATCTGAAAGATAATTTTGCTGGATAATTTATTCTTGGCTGGAAGTTTCTCTCTTTTAATTTTTGAATATTGAATTTCACTCTCTCCTGGCTTGCAGAGTTTCTGCTGAGAAATCTGATGCCAGCCTGATGGGTTTTCCTATAAAAGTTATAGTTCTTTTTTCTCTTTGTCTTTAGTTTTGGACATCTTTAGTACCATGTGTCTTGGAAAAGATCTGTTAGGGTTCAGGTATCTGGGGGACCTGTTTTCTTCTTGAACTTGGGATTCCAGACCATTCCATAGGTTTGGAAAGTTCTCATCTACGATTTATTTGAATATGCTCTCTGTAGATTGCTCTGCCCCCTCTTCTATTCCTATTATCCTGATGTTGTTTTGTCTCATGGAGTCAGATAGTTCTTGCAGAGTTCTTTCAATCCTTTTGGTTCTATATTCCCTCTCTTCCTCTTTCTGAGCTGTTTCCATGTTCTGATCTTCAATATCACTAATTCTTTCCTCCATCTGGTTGGTACTGTTTCCTATGGCAGTTATTTTATTTCTCACCTCTTTTATCGTATTATCTATTTCTCGCATTTCTATCTCAATCTTTCTTATGTTTTGAATTTCTTTGTTAAATTGTTCTTTTTGTTTACGGAGTTCCTTTTTATGTCGTTCATATTCTTTGTTATGTTATTTATGTCAGCTATGGTGTTCTGCCAGTATGATTTCATTTATCTCACAGCCTTTAGAATGGGTGCGTTAAATTCTCTGTCACTTAAATGAGACCCTTCCAGTTCTAAGAAGCTGTCTTCTGGGTAAATTTCATGTTCTTTCTGAGGAGTTTTAGTTTTTAAGGAATTCATCCTGTCCGCTGGGTTCTTCCTCTTTGACATGAGGGCTTTATGTTCACTGCCCAGATTATTGCTTTTGTGGTGTCTTGCTGTAGGGCAGACACTAGGTGGCACTGGAAGTCAGGTTTTGGGAGAGAGGGGGTTGTTTGTACCTTGTTTCTGATCTCCTACTGTTTGGAGGCTATGCGCATATATCCTGGGGAGAGGCCAACAAAAGGCGCTCCAAGGGCGGCCTTGCCTTCTGCCCTTTGCTGGGGAAGCTGGTCGGAGGCTTGTTTCTGCTGGGTCGGGGGAATGCTTTCAAATCTGTCTTTCTTCCCCACCCTGATTCAGCATCTCGTTTTCTACAGGCTCACACTGCTTTCAGAACCCTGGAGTGCATGAGGAAGTGCATGCTCCATAAGTCCAAAGCTGTGGGCCTGGCCTGAGACAGGAGGGTCACCTTTGCAGTGGGCTGGAAACAGGAACTGCAGCCCTGTGTAGGTCTCCAGGGTTCTTAGAGCTGGGGTGTCGTCTTTGGAGTTCAGAGTCCTCGCTCAGCCCCTCTACCACTCAAAAGTTCCATAGGCTTGCTCCCAAATTCCATCCCCAGCATGCAGCTCCAAAGTCCAGCTCCCCCGCTGTCTCTCCCCTCCCACGCACTGCGCCGCTCCAAATAGTCAGCAGCGATTGTGTCCTGTTGCAGCCCGTCTCTGCTCCCTTCCCTCTCCCATGCTCACCCCCTTCTCTCCAACCTTCAGGTGTTTACTTGCGATTTATGGATTTCTCAACAGCCGTTTTGTCACTCAGGGTCCTCTTTCTTGGCTCCTGGGTGGCTGTTCAATTGTGTTTCCTTGGAGAGGCTTTAGGGACCTCCTCTCCAGTTGCCATCTTGCCTTCTTCTCCCCACTCTTCCTGCATTTCCATGCATTCAGCAACCCAGAAGCTCTGGACTCTGTCCTCTTTGGTTTTTATGGAGACCTCATTACATAGGCGAACTGGAGGATTGCTAGAGAGACTTCGTTAAGATGGGAGGAGAGGTGGGAGAATGGGTAAAATAAGGAAAAGGGATGTAAAAGTTTATTTTGATTGTTACAAGGCAATGATCAAGGAGACAGAGTATAACATGGGAATATAGCCAATAAGGTTGCAGTAACTGTGGTGTCACATGGGATGATGAAAGGAGAGTAGGAGGAATGGGTAAAAAAGGAGAAGAAATCAAGAAGTACAAATTCATAGTCACAGAAAAGTCACAGGGATTTAAAGTGCCACATAGGGCATATAGTCAACAACATTGTAATAACTATGTATGGTGTTTGAGGGGAACCAGATGAATCACAAAGAGGGTTTAATAAGTTATATAAATGACTAATCACTGCTATACATCTGAAACCATTATAATACTGTAGGTAAAATGTAATTTTTGAAAAAATCCACTTCTTGACACATGTCACAATTTGGTCAAGAAATGGTTCATTGTTGTTACCTAGAATAAGAGAAGAGAACATTTCAAAAGGACAACTTTTTTATATTTCTGGTCAGCTCATGAGACACCCACATTTCAAGCTTTTTCACCTTTTGAATTTGCTTCACATGTTGAATCGCCATAGAATGGCTGACATTGAGTTCTTTGGCAACTTCTCATGTAGTTGTAAGAGAATCAGCTCCAATGATTGCTCTCAATTGGTCATTGTCAATTTCTGATGGCTGGCCACTACACTCTACATCTTTAAGGCTTCTGTCTCCTTTGCAAAACTTGTTGAACCACCACTGCATTGGACGTTTGTTAGCAATTTCTGGGCCAAATGGGTTGTTGATGTTGCAAGTTGTCTGCTGCTTTATGACCCATTTTGAACTCGCATAAGAAAATTGATCATATTTGCTTTAGTCTAACTCATTTCCATAGTCTAAAATAAATATAAAGTAAACAGCAAGTAATAAGTCATTAGCAGAAAAACATAAAATGAGAAATGTGCATTAAAATTACATATAACAATATCACATTTATTTAAGAATATATTTAAATATCAAATGGCAAATTTCAACAATACAATGACCGCAATTACTTTTGTATCAACCTAAATAGTTGACTGGAGGAGTTCTGCCTGAGACTAGAGTAACTTTTGGTCTGACCAACTAGGAATAGAGATCGGAGATTTCCCAGCTCTTCCTTAGATCTCACCTTCTTCCCCACCCTTCCTCTATTCCCTTGTGATAAAGGTCCCTTGTGCTTGAAGGCACATTTAAGATGGATTTGAGAAAACTAAGAGAGCTCTCATCTTCTCATTGCAGTCATTTCAATGTATAAAACCTTTCCTTATTTCAAGGAGTTATTTATTAAATATTTGATGTGCCATGCACACAGGCCTTGTGACTGATATGTTAATTTATTCAGGAAAGAACTTTAAAATAACAAAAAAATTTTATCAGAAATAAAATTATCCAAGGGAAAATAGATTCAAGTAAAATTTAATAAAGGGTATTGAAGAATGACAAGCAAACAACCAAGATAATGAAAAGGAGGCAAAGAAAGAAGTGAAATACTCATATCATCAGAGGCTACCTATCATAGTAAGTTAAACCCATTCACAACTTTATTAGAGCCTTATGGGAAATCTTGAACTAGAGACACCTAGCTAGTATAAGCCAGAATTTCTGTCCCATAGAGACTATGGAATAAAAACAATGTTTGTGGTTTTAAGCCACTAATTCTGGGGTTTATTTATTACATAGCAATAGATAGTGGACACAGATATTTTATACTTGGAATTCTTGAACTGTCATAGCAAATAACTAAAACATAGGCATATAGCATTTAAATTCAGCAGCAGACTTTAAGAAGAGAGTTAATGTTTAAAAATGCCTTGAACACACTGTAAAATTTTGGGCTTTGAGGAACATGCTAGTGATCAAGAAAAAGTAAGAAAACTGTATTAGAAACCTGAAGAAAGGAGATTCTTATGTTGTAGTGGCAGAATATAGCTATTGTTGAAGTTATGTGGTAAGTAGAAAATGAGCCTAATAAACTGGGTACTCTACCTAAGGCTACTTTTAAGCAAAATATTGAGGGTGCCACTTGGTTGCTTCTTACTGTTCACCATACAGTCATGTGCCTCATAACAATGTTTTAGTTAATGACAGACTGAATATATGAATGTGGTTCTCTAAGATTATAACAAAGCTGGAAAATTTACTATTGCCTAATTACATCATAGCCATCTTAAAGTCATACCACAATGCATTACACAAATACCATTGTGTTACAGTTATGTACCATATAGTAACATGCTGCAGAGGTTTGTAGCCTAGGAGCTGTAGAGGAATAAAATTTGCCACCCCAAAATGTGTTCATTTGACATGAAGATTATTTTAGGCTGCTTAATTTTAAGAAAGAGCAGAAATGGGAGAGACCCTGAAAACCAAGTAGAAGTTAATTTTGTAATAGCCATTTAAATGTATAAGGGAAATTTTCATTTGTAGGGGTGTCTTTCTGGATTAAGCAACGAAAGGGGGTTGACCTTATATTTGGAAACTCATCAAATAAGAAGATAATGACTTTCTTTTTTAATTAATTAATTAATTAAAAGTATTGGGGTGACATTGATTAGTAAAATTATTAATATATAGGTTTCAAGTGTACAATTTTATAATACATCATCTACAATAATTTCTGCATAAAAACCTTACCCTTGTTTACTATGCATTTCCTCATTACCTGTCATAACTGGTTCCCTCCACCCCTAACATCTACTTTTGTCTTCATCTAAAGGTGGTATTTAAGGTGGTGGCTTCAGTCATTTTAGTTAGTTACTCAGTTTTCCTGGGTCTCTCTCATGTATACAGAAAATATACATATTATTAAACTTTGGTTTGTTTTCTTCCCATGAATCTGTCTTTTATTATAGGAATGTCAGCCAAGAACACAGAAAGATAAAGGGAAAGTTGTTTCCTCCCCTACAGAGCAATAAGCTTTACCCATAGCCTAGGTGTATAGTAGGCTATACCATCTAAGTTTGTGTAAGTATACACTATGATGTTTGCACAATGATAAAATCACTTGTTGACATAAGACATCTAAACCTATGGAGGAATTTTGTGAGATTATTTGAGCCAAACTGAGGAGATGCCTAGAAGCAAGGTCTCAATAGACTGAGAAAAATGTTTCGCAGAATGACAGTTTATGGTTACTGTTATACATTTAGAATTATGGAGGGATGTAAAGATGATTACACGATGGTGGAAGAAAGAAAAGAAAATCTGCATGATTGGATTACAGAATAGTCACCAAGATTATGTGCTCTCTAGAGCAGTGGTTCTCAACCTTCCTAATGCTGCGACACTTTAATACAGTTCCTCATGTTGTGGTGACACCCATAAAATTATTTTTGTTGCTACTTCATAACTGTAATTTTGCTACTGTTATAAATCATAATGTAAATATCCGATATGTGTTTTTCAATGGTCTTAGGTGACCCCTGTGAAAGGGGTCGTGACCCACAGGTTGAGAACTGCTATGCTAGAGCATATATTTATACATTAATATATTATAAAATAGGCTCAAACTTTATTCACTATCAATGGGGTAAGACAATGAGAAAATTGATACATTATCAAATTCGAACTTTGTCAATAAATATATGCCTCTATTATCATTTCAAGTGTCTACACAGTAGTCCCTTATTTAACCAATATCCGACTGTTGAACATTAAATTTGATTCTGTAAATACAGAATAGTTAGCCTAAGATTATTTCCATGCTTATATCCACGACTATTTTCCAAATATTACTTTCTAAAAATGGTTTAAGAAGACAGATATTATTTACATTCACTATGTCACGTTGCATTGCAGAGTTTATTTTGCCACAGGGATCTGACAAAGAGATATTTCAAGGATGTGTTAACTTAGATGCACAAAAATAATAAACACTTGCTTAAAGTGATGATAAACCTGTTATCAGCCTGTAATATTAATTTTAGATTTATTACAGGGCCCCTTTTTTCACATAAGAACAAACTTCTCAGAATATATTCCAATAATTAAACATCACATGACTGTAAAGTGTGAGAGAAAAGAGATAAATTGAAGGAAAGACTATTTTAAGGAATAAGATAGATCTTATGGTTTTGTAGTTCCTCAGTCCCTCCAAATGGCAAACAATGCTAAAATTTAAAAAATGGCTCTTGAGCAAAGATCAAATCCAGGGAATTTACAGGAAAACATTGTTTAAAAATAAGTGAAGAGGGTGACTCTAGAAAGACGCAACAAAATGTTGGTGTGAGAGGAAACTCTGAAAAATTCCTCTGGAGATTACAACTAACAAAACACCTATACCTCAAACAATGGCCCTCTACACATGGCACAATCATAGCTAAGAAACCTACTCATCACATTACAGGTGGGCAATAGGTTAAACAAAGGAGAAATAAAAAAACAGTGGGAACACTGTGCCCACAGGTCCCTGCTTGGAATGCTTGGAAGAAGAACGAAGAGGCATCAGGAGAGCTTTCCAGGCCATATTCAGTCTGAGGGACAAAGGAAAAGAAGCCCACAGGTGAGGCATGAGATACCCCACCCACCTCCCATAGACCCCAGGAGGTGCAGACCAGACTACAAATCGAAATGGCCAGACTTCACTCCAGTTCCCAGAGGAGAGTGAGTGACTGGGCAGTGAGGAGCCACGTGAGAACACTCCAGCCAGGAAGGAGAAGGAGAGAGGGGGCTTTCCATGCATTTCTCAGCCCACAACCAGGGTGATCTGAGAGACCAGCAAAGAAGACAGACAGACCAGCAAAGCTCAGGGCAGAATTTGCATGCAGGACAAGCCCAGTGCAGAAAGGTGCAATCATGACCAATCTCCCTGCATGACTTCTGGAGAGACAGGAAGAAAAGAAATCCACAAACTCCCCTCCCCCACAGACCTCTGCCTGCCCAGTATCAGCAGCGAACACCAAAATAATTGCAGCTGGGAGGTTCCAAAGAGGCTGCAAAAAAATGAGAAACTAGAGAATTAAAGAGATGAGGACAGGTAACCCATCAGAAATCAAGCTCAAAGCAACGATTATAAAAATGCTTAAGGAACTGAATGATAATTTCAACAGAGATAGCAAGCATTATAGAAGACTTACAAACCATTATAAATGACCAGAGAGAGATAATGACTACATTAACTGAAATGAAGGATGGAATAAATGTCACCAGACTAGATACAATAAAAGCATGTAACTGATTTGCAAGTAAAGTCAGCAGAAAACATCCATTTAGAACAGATAGATATGAGCATCCAGAAAATTAAGGATGGTTTATGATTCCTCAGGAACAATTTTAAGCAGAAGAATATAAGAATCATAGGTGTTCCTGAAGGGACAGAGGAAAGCAAAGGATCAAGAAATTATTTGAAGAAATAATGAATGAAAATTTTCCTAACCTGGTGAAGGAAATAGACATACAAGCCCAGGGAGTGCAGAAAATCCCAAACAAGATGATCCCAAAAAAGAACACACCAAGACATATCATAATTAAAATGGGAAAAGTTAAAGATAAAGAGGAAATTATAAAAACAGCAAGAGAAATGCAAGTAGTAATTTATAAAGGGACACCCATTCAATTCTCAGTTACTTTCTCACTCGGAACTTTACAGGCCAGAAGGGATTGGTAGAAAATATTCAACGTGATGAAAGCCGAGAATCCACAACCAAGAATAATGTATCCAGCAAAGCTACCATTCAAAACTGAAGGACAGATAAAGAGCTTCTGAGATAAGGAAAAGTTAAAGAAACACATCACTACCAAACCAGTGCTACGAAGAATGTTAGAGGGACTTCTATAAGATGGGAAGAGGAATGGGAGAGTGAGTAAAATAAGGGAAAGGGATGGAGAAACGTAGTATGATTGTTAACATAGAATTGAAAGCAATAAAAAAACAAACTTCATGGACACCATTAATAATTTAGTAGTTACTTGAGGGTAATGGGGGAAGGGGGTGGGGGAAAAGGGACAGGGACACAAATATATGGTGATGGAAAGAGAACTGACTCTGGGTGATGAACACATAATACAGTACATAGAAGATGTAATGTAGAATTTTACACCTGGGATCTATGTAATTTTTACTAATCAATGTTATTCTAATAAGTTAACAAAATGAGTGTGACTCTAAAATTATTTGTTAATATTTAAGAAATATTAAAGTTTTTATTTAGATCCTTAGAGTTATATTTAGTCACACACAAGGCCCTTTAAAAAGATTAACCATGTACCTCACAGATTCTTTAAATAAAAACATTAAGGTTGTTATTCCATTGTCCACTCATCAGGAGCACAAGGTAAAGTAAAATTTATCTCAAAAAGATTTATAGGATTGGCTATTCTCTAATAGAGTAAATTCCTGTGAAATTTATAGTAGACCCATAGAGTTAATGAGAAAATTATATCAGCAAAAACACTGTCAGTTTGGACCATGAGAAACAGAGAGAAAACCAAATAAAAAAAAGGCTCTTGGGTTTTCAAAAGTGTAACAGTAAAAGAGTGAACTCAAAAGCCAGGCAAATGGGATCATGTGTAATAAAGGAAGATCTCTTATTTGCCTCATGGATTTCAGAATTTCTGTGGACCAGTGACTCCTTTATACTACCCATTATCCCTCCCCCTTTTAAATAGTAATATGTACAGAATTTATCCTATGCCTGTCCCACAATTATACATTGGGTGTATTAGGTGAAAGATAATGTGTCTCTTTAATTTTACACATCTACAGAACAAGAGGAAGTACACCCAAAGAATTGCATCTGGACATGATTTAGATGATGAGAGTCTGAACTTTGAGCTACTATTTGGATGTTCAAGCACTCATGACACATTGACAAAATTTGATCATATATTATGTCACAAAAAATTAGTAATTTCCATTATGTATAAAAATTACAGCTAACACACCTGATTATAATACTGAAAATAAATAACAAAAACAAGCAAGCTAATAAACATAACAAATTATCTCTTCTACCTGGAAATGAAAAATTCTATTAAACAACTCCTAAGTGAAGGGGAAACAGATTGAAATTATAGAATCTTTAATAAAAGATAACAAAAACTGTACATATCAAAATGTACAGGATATATTTAAAGCAGTGATCATGGAAAAATTTATAAGTTTATAAAAAACTAGGAAGACAATAAAATAAACCAAAAGAAAGCACAAGGAAAAAACCTATAAAAATAAAAGTAGATGCTGAGAACAGAAAACAATGGACCTAAAAGCAGAGATTGAAAATAGAAAGCAATAGATGTCATTAATAAATCAGAATCACATTGCTGAAGAAAAATAACAGAACAGACAAATCACTAATTTGTTAAAAAAACAAAAAAAGATAGAACACAAATATATAAAATAAGAAATGACAAGAAACAAATAATCATTGAAACTGGAGAATTTTTTTAAATTATGAAATTGTTTTGGAGACTGCTACAGAAATAAATTTGAAAATCTAGATCAAATGGAAAATTTCCTGGAAAAATACATATTACCAAAATTTCTTATACTAGAGTTAGAAAGAAAATTTTCCATTAAGGAAATAAAGAAAATCATTAAGGAGCTACCCCACAAGAAATAGAGCAAAGTCTAGATGTTTTCCCAGGGAGATTCTATCAAACTCTTAAAGATAATCCCAATACTTTATACACTGTTCCAGAGCATTAAGAATAAAGGAATACTTTCTGATTTCATTTATGATATAAAATCTGATAAACATAATACAAGAATGAAAATTACAGGTCAAATATCACTCAATAATTCAGGTGCAAAGAAAATACTAGCAAACAAAACCCAACATTACAGTAAGAAAATGTATTATGACCAAGTGGGATTTATTCCAGGACTATGGGCAATATTAAGAAATGTATTAGTATTATGCACCAGATTAATAAAGTGACAAAAAAACTAAACATATATGATTATCTATGATTATCTAGATATGATTACATAGATACTTAAAATGCCACTGACAAAGTTTAATAACTATTAATGATAAAACATTTCAATAAAATAAGAATAGAAAAATATTGTCTTTTATTGTTAAATTCATTGGGGTGACATTGATTAGTAAAAATTACATAAGTTCCAGGTGTACAATTCTACAATATATCATCTATGTGTTGTGTTATGTGTTTATCACCCAGAGTCAGTTCTCTTCTCATCACCGTATATTTGTGTCCCTGTTCTTTCTCCCCTACACGTCCCCCTCACTCAGGTCACTACTAAATTATTGACTGTTTTTATGAATTTTGTTTCTTTGTTGATTTCAATTTTATGTTCCACATATGAGTGGAATCACGTAGTCCTTGTTTTTATTTTTGTCTAGCTTGTTCCACTTAGCATGATGATTTGCCCATTTTTTAAATGTTTTTTTCTATTCTTTTATTTTTTTATTAAGATTCCACATATAAGTGATATCATATGGTATTTGTCTTTCTCAGTCTAATTTCATTTAGCATGATATATTCTAGTTCCATCCATGTTGTTTCAAAAGGTAAGATTTTATTCTTCTTTATGGCCTAGTAATTCTCCATTATGTAAATGTACCACAGCTTCTTTATTCAATCATTTATTGATGGGCATTTAGGTTGTTTTCATATATTGGCTATCATGAATAATGCTGCAGTAAACAAAGGGGTGCATATTTTTTTGAATTAGTGTTTTGGGTTTTTTGGATAAATACCCTGGAGTGAAATTCCTGGATCATAGGGTGGTTTCATTTTTAATTTTTTGAGGAACCTCCATACTGTTTTTTTATTGTAGTTGGACAAATTTGCAGTTTCACCAGCAGTGCAAAGGGTTCCTTCTTCCCATATCCTTGCCAACATTTCTGTTGGTTGATTGATTGATTATAGCCATTCTGACAGGAGTGAGGAGGTACCTCATTGTGGTTTTTATTTGCATTTCTTAGATAATTAGTGATGTTGAACATCTTTTCATGTGTCTATTGGCCATCAATATGTCCTCTTTGGAGAAATGTCTATTCAGGTCTTCTGTCCATTTTTTAATCAGGTTGTTCGTATTTTTAGTGTTGAGTTGTATGAGTTTCTTAAATTTTGGATATTAACACATTATGGGAGAATAGTTTCTCCCATTCTGTGTGATTTCTTTTGTTTTGTTCATGGTTTCTTTTGCTGTAAAAAAAAGAAAAACCTTTTTAGTCTAACGTGGTCCCATTTGTTTAATTTTTCCTTTGTTTCTCTTGCTCAAGGAGATATATAATTTGAAGTATTGCTAAGGGTAATGTCTGAGAGGTTACTTCCTATATTTTCTTCTGGGAGTTTTATGGTTTCAGGTCTTGTATTTATGTCTTCAATCCATTTTGAGTTTATTTTTGTATATGGTGTAACAAGGTGGTCCAATTTCATTTTTTGCATGTATCTTTCCAGTTTTTCCAGTCCCATTTGTTGAAAAGACTGTCTTTACCTCAATGTAAGTTCTTGCTTCCTTTATCATAGATTAGTTGGCCATTTAGACATGGATTTATTTCTGGGCTCTCTCTTCTGTTTCATTGATCTGTGTGTCTTTTTATTCCAATACCATGCTGTTTTGATAACTGTGGCCTTGTAGTATAATTTGATGTCTGGTAGCATGATTCCTCCAACTTTGTTCTCTCTCAGGGTTGGTGTGGCTATTCTAGGCCTTTTATGGTTCCATATAAATTTTAGGATTATACATTCTATTTCTGAGAAGAATGCCTTTGGTATTTTGATGGAATTGCATTAAATCTATAGATTGCTTTGGGTAGTATGGACATTTTAACTATATTAATTCTTCCTATCTATGACTATGGCATGTGTTTCCATTTATTTATATCTTCTTTGACTGCTCTTTTCAGTGTCTTATAATTTTCTGAGTACAGGTCTTCTACTTCCTTGGTGAAATTTATTCCTAGGTATTTTATTTTCTTGGATGTAATTGTAAATGGGATTGTTTTCTTAATTTTTTCTTCTGCTAGTTTTCTATAGGTGTGTAAGAATGTAACTGATTTTTGTATATTGATTTTGTATCCTGCTACTTTACTAAATTCATGTTTCAGTGCCAATAATTTTGGGGTCAAATCTTTGGCATTCTTTATATACAGTATCATGTCATCTGCAAATAATGTTACTGTTATTTCTTCTTTTCCTATTTTAATGACTTTTATTTATTTTTCTTGTCTGATTGCTGTGGCTAGGACTTCCAGTACTATTTTGAATAAGAGTGGTGACAGTGGGCATCCTTGTCTTCCTCCTGATTTTAAGAGGAATGCTTTTAGCTTTTCCCCATTGAGTATGGTTCTAGCTGTGGATTTATCATACACAGCCTTTATTAACTTGATTTATGCTCCTTCTATTCCCACTTTGCTGAGCATTTTTATCATAAATGGCTGCTGAATTTTGTCAAATGCTTTATCTACATCTATTAAAGTGACCACATATTTTTATTTTTTATTTTATTTATGTGGTGTATCATTTGATTTATGTATATTGAACCAACCTTGCACTTCAGGAATGAAACCCATCTGATAGTGGTGTATGATTTTTTTAACGTATTGCTGTATTCGATTTGCTAATATTTTTTTGAAAATTTTCACATCTATGCTCATTAGGGATAATGGCCTATAGTTTTCTTTTTCTTTCTTTTCTTTTTTTTTCTTTAGTGTCCATCTGGTTTTGGAATGAGGGTAATGGTGGCCTCAAAAAATGCGTTTGGGAGCCTGCCCTCTTCCTGGATTTTTTGAAATAGTTTGAGATGTATAGGTGTTAATTCTTTTTTGAATGTGTAGTAAAATTCACCTGTGAAGCCATCTGGTCCAGGACTTTGGTTTGTTGGGAGCTTGTTGATTACTGATTCAATTTCATTGTTAGTAATTGGCCTACTTAGATTTTCTGTTTCTTCTTGATTTGTACGTTTCTAAAAATCTATCCATTTCTTCCAAATTGCTGAATTTGTTGGTATATAGTTGTTCATAGTATTTTCTTATAATTTCTTGTATTTCTGTGGCATCTGTTGTCACTTCTCATTAATTTATGATTTTATTTATTTGGGTCCTCTCTCTCTTTTTCTTGAGGTGCCTGGATAAAGGTTTGTCAATGTTGTTTATCTATTCAAAGAATAAGCTCTTGGCTTCATTGATCTTTTGTATTGTTTTCTTAGTCTCAATTTCATTTATTTCCACTCTGATTTTTATTATCTCCTTCTTTGTGTTGATTTTAGGCATTGTTTGTTGTTCTTCTTCCAGTTTCCTTAGGTGTAAAATTAAACTGTTTATTTGAGATTTTTCTTATTTCTTTAGGTAGGCCTTCATTCCTATGAATTTACCTCTCGGGACTGCTTTTACTGTGCCCCATAGATTTTTGGGTAATTGTATTTTTATTCTCATTTTCAAGGTACCCTTTGATTTCTCCTTTAATCTCATTGCTGACCCATTCATTGTTTAGTAGCATATTGTTTAGCCTCCAGGTGTTTGTGTGTTTTTCAGTTCGTTTCTTATAATTGATTTCTAGTTTTATACTGTTGTGTTCAAAGAGGGTACTTGGTATAATTTCAATTTTCTTAAATTTATTGAGGCTTGTTTTGTGGCTTAACATGTAGTCTATCTTGTAAATGTTCCATGTGGGTTTGAAAAGAACGTATATTCTGCTGCTTTGGGATGTAATTCTCAAAAAAATATCCATTAAATCCATCTGCTATAGTGTGTTGTGTCATTTAAGATCACTGTATCCATGTTGATTTTCTGTCCAGAACAGCAGTTCTCAGCTTGTGGGTCACGACCCCTTTGGGGATCGAACGACCCTTTCACAGGGGTCACCTAAGACTGTCGGTAAACACATATCAGATATTTACGATTCATAACAGTAGCAAAATTACAGTTATGAAGTAGCAACAAAAATAATTTTATGGGGGTCACCACAACATGAGGAACTGTATTATAGGGTCACGGCATTAGGAAGGTTGAGAACCACTGGTCTAGAAGATCTGTCCATTGGAGTCAGTGGGGTGTTAAAGTCCCCTACTATAATTGTGTTACTGTTGTCTGCCTTTATGTCGGCCAATATGTGCTTTATGTGCTTAGGTGCCTCTATGTTGGGTGTACAAATATTTACAAGAGTGATGTCCTCTTGTTGGACTGATC
>PVJL010011191.1:0-44441 GCA_004026885.1 Lyroderma lyra
TGGTTAGTGACCACATTTAAGATAAACACTTTCTTGCATTATGCTATCTAGATGAAACCCACCAGATTTAAGATACACTTCTAAATAAATTCTAAAATGCTGAACGTACACCCTAGTTATACAAAATGGGAAAAAAATAGCCTCCTAACTTATGACTTGTGAAAAGCAGTCCAAAGGTAACTGCAGAATTTTCAGACTTAAAATTTGAACGAAAAGGGCTATCCAGTTCTAGATAAAAGATAGCCATAAAAACACAGAGCAGACTGCATCATTATACAGTAACTCACTTAAATAAAAAACCCTCAGTATAGACCACACCACAAATACCTGGTACTACCAACTGAAGAATATTTACTCTTGCACATTTTAATAGTTATAATTTAAAACCTTAAGTTCTCTCCATCCCACTACTTTTCTAGATTCTAGTTAAAAATCCTCTTTAAACTGAAGAGACTTTGTACAGAGTAGATAGTTTGAAGATGTCTACCACCAAAAAGCTTTTTTAAATGAGGAAAATGGCATTTAGATTTTTAAAAGTAAAGGAATAAATAGTAGACATTTTCAACAGTAAGTGTATATAAATTAAAAACTTCTAGATATTCCTTATGTGATATTTCTATCTATCTGGAAAATGTAGAAATTCCAAAGCAACTCCCTCCTACTACCTTAGCTGAAAAAGGGGATTCCAAGTACAGAAAGGACATGTCCCAAAACTTATGAACTCCACCCCTTAGGAGCAAAAAGCAGCATACTTTTTAGACCTTCAGGTTTATTCTTTCTATTCATCTCTGCAAAGCTTAGTTTCCTGATATGAAGCAGCAAATCAGTACAAGTAAAGAGCTACTAGAGCAGTGGTTCTCAACCTGTGGGTCGCGACCCCCTTGGGGGTCGAACGACCCTTTCACAGGGGTCGCCTAAGACCATCGGCAAACACATATCAGATATTTACATTACGATTCATAACAGTAGCAAAATTGCAGTTATGAAGTAGCAACGAAAATAATTTTACAGGGGTCACCACACCATGAGGAACTGTATTAAAGGGTTGCGGCATTAGGAAGGTTGAGAACCACTGTACTAGACGAAGACTCAATGATAGTAGGAAGTGACAATAAAAGGGAAGATTCAGTACATAAAGCTATAAAAAGTAGACCCAAACACCAAAAGCACAATCCTACTTGGAAAAGAAGCTCCCAAGAGCATCACTGTATTAGAGCTCGGTGTAATACTTCCTTCCTCTCCAAATCTAATCTCTCAAACTGTCCTCTGTAACCTCTCTTTTCCCATTTCCTCACAATCTTGCTCCACGAATCATCCTCTGTTCTCTACTATATCTTATCCCTTTTCTTGCTTAAGGACTCCTTCCTCTCAGCAGAAAAATATTCTTAAGTCTCTTCCATATAACATAAAAGAGTCCTTTCACCCCCACACTTTGCTCTAGTTACTTTTCTTTTTTTTACAAAAGCAAGGTTTTGGGAAAAAAAACAAAAAAACAAAAAAACAGTGTCTATTTTCTAGGTCCCGTTTCTCACTACTCATTTATTTCTAAGCAGCAGCTTAGAAGATAAATGAATGGTCTTCTGACCACCCACTCCACCACAGCTGCTCTCAAGCTAGGCACTAGTGCCCTCATAATTGCCAGTCAACTGACTTTCTACTTTTACGTCTATTGACCTCTCTGAGACATCTGATCCAACAGTGACCACCACTTTCTTTTTGAAACTCCCTCTTTGCTTAGAGTCTGTCATGCTACACTCGGATTCTTCAGTCCTGGGCTGTCAATGGAATGTATGCAAAAAAGGGGGAGGAGGGTTCATGATCAAATACGTTTGGGAAATGCAGTATTAAGGTTAAACAGCTTTCTTTATTATAGTATTTCTCAGGTTTCTCACATTAATACTGACATGCATGGTGACTACAAAATGGGGTTCTGCAGTGTTTCCCAAACTTACTTGACTCTAGAGACTTTTCTTTCCATTTAAATCTATGACAAATTAATTAAGGAACATATTTTAGGTGACATTACTCTTGATGTTCTTTTTCAGTCTTCCATACAGGATCTTCTTCCTCCTCTAGCCTCTCAAGTGTCCAAGTATCCCAAAAATTCACTTTTAGAGCTTCACTTGTCTCAGGCCATAGTAATCTCTTCATCCTCCACTTTTCTCACACTATACATTCACCATAAGTGATCTCCTTCACATCCTCATGGTCTCAACCCAGCTTTATAGTCAATAAGTGACTCTGCCACTTAATTTGTAATCTGGATGCTGGTTTCCTAATTTATAAAATGGAAACAATGATAGCTAATTCATAAGAACTAAATAACATGATGTATATGAAAATATTTACTACAGCATATTTATATATTTACAAAGTATTTATACATTTAGGCGAAATCTTAACAAATGGTCACAATCATTAAATCTGTCTCCAGCCTAGATCTCCTTGCTGAACAGCAAATGTATGTATCCAAATGTATGTATCCTTGGTTGTTTCATATATATCTGAACCTCAAGATGCTCACCTCCTACCCTGCCATCTAAACTGGGCCCTGTAGTCTCTAGCTCAGTCAATAGCACTGTTCTTCACCCAGATGCCCAAACCTGAAATACTGAAGCCACACTCTAGACTCCTCCTTTTCCAATTATTATCTGTCCCTCTGCTCACCAATTTAGTATCTAAGTGTATCTGGCCTCCCTCCAATACATTTTCAGATGGCCATCTTTCTAAACTGTAAAATATGATCACATCACTTCTCTGCTTAAAATTCCTCAATATTTCCTCATGGTTTTCAAGATAAAATTCAACCTCCTTACGTATCATATAAGGCCCCTCTATGCCCCATCCTGACTTACACTCTCCACTCCAGTCAAATTATACCATGTGTATTTCTAAAAATGGTCATGCTGTCATGTCTTTGCACGTTCTATTCTTCTGTCCATAAAGTCAATTCAACCTCATTGTATTAATTATCCTTTAAATTTTCTCTATAACAAATGTAAAACACAGCCTGTAAAGTATTCATTCTCAACCCATTTAATACTATAAAATACAAATTGATCCTCAATGGGGTTAGGTAAAACTATCAGCTCCAGAATTGTCTTATTTTAGTAATGGAAAAGTCTACAATTAAATGAGATTAACATTCCTTCACTGACACATATTTATTACATAGTTATTATGTTCCAGACAATGTGGGAATATTGTAACTCCCTTTGTGTCTATAACCCCCAGGCACTAAGGGAGTTAACAATACTGAACAAGAAAAGTTCCTGACTTTAGTCTAATGGAGGAGTCTGGTCCTTAAACAAATATGCCTAATATAATTCTATAAAGATACGTATATGTATAAATTTCTATGAGAAAACAAAGGAAGAAATAACATTATGTACAGTAGTTTCAAAAGAATTTAATGGGAACAAATTCCAAATAAAATATTTCCCGCCTCAGTGAAAACTCACCCAATAAATACCAAGATACGGTACAGTCCTAACACTAGGGTAGCCACGTGTCCCCATTTGTACATCCTAGTTTTAACATCTGTTGCACGTGAAGTGACTACTAACACCCCCTTTAATTCTCATTATTATCCCTATAAATTATAAGGTCACCATATCAGTCATCCACTTCCTGCACCCCTAAAAACAGTTTTGATAATTTGTTCTTTTTGCTCTGAAGGGATGTTTTAGAAGGGAAAAGGTATCTAATTTCAACTACTCTGTCACTGAAATGGATAGCTCAATTATTCTTCAGTTTTCCTACCTCTTTCTCCCTCTCTCCCATTCATATTTGCTATGAAAGGAGTCTGTCTTTAACCAAGAAATTAAAAAAAAAAGTAAGTGGTAGAGGCACCTAGGAGAGATAGGAAACACTGGATAAAATCTCTGTTAATTGTACATGGTGAATACTTTTTGAGAATATTGCTCAAGGTAAAAATAAAGAATTCAACTTATGTGTATATAACAGTAAACTAATAAAAGTTCCTTTTTCAGCCAATACCACAGAATGTATTGAATGTTCTTTTCAAGTAGTCATCTTGAGGAGTTCTGATATCCTACTACTTGAAACATTTTTGGAATATCTTTTTCAGTATTTTGTGATACACAAAAATTTATCTCACTAATTTATAGACAAGCCTATTTTCCTCTTCTTTCTTTCTTTCCTTACTAAAATTATTAATTTTGTAAATTTGGCTCCATGGCCTAGAGCCCGCTTCTCTGTCTGCATCTTCCTGCCAAATCCCTAAGACAGTGTTTTGATGTTATGCACCAACCACTGTCATATAGCTTTGAGGGTAGGGACTAATTAATTTAAAAATTCTTTTACCCCCAGGGCCTGAAATTTAAAAGACCATCAAGATGTTTTGGATTGTTTAATTAATATTCATCAGATATAGATACAAGTTCTTCTTGGCTATTTCCAAAAAATCAAATCTACCTTCAAAAGAAGATTTGCTACCCTTGGAGATATTTCAAAGAACTAAAGACAATGCCAAAATGGAGCTCCAAAGATACTTAGCTAATGTTGCATCATTTGCACAACTATACTTTCTACTCTCCTTAGGAACCAGCCAACAGTCTTTTAAATATATAAGCTCTGTCATGTTTGTTAAAAGAATTAGTTTTATTACCCTACATCCTGGAACTCACTAACTATCTGAAACCTTCCAAATAAATAAAGAAAATCTAAAGTCCAAAGCCAAATAGTCTACTCTTCATCAACATCTGGTCTTAATGTTTTCCTTTAAAAACTCTCTAATTTTCTCCAAGATAAGACTGACAATAAGTCAGAGTCAAAATGTATCAACCCAAAATGTACCAACCCTACCAAAACCTTAATCACATTTTAATTGTTTCCCTAAGTTTTTCATTAAGTTTCTTCAAATTTCTCTTAGCTTTAGAAGATTTATTATTAAAAACCACTCTTCCTTATGTAAAAATGGCTTGAGTTTCTTTCAATACAACTTTTCTTAAAAAAATTACAGAAATCCCTAAATCTCTGTAACTAGGAGAATTAACTAGTTATCCATACCTGTCCTCCTTTTACTAGCAAACAGTATTTCCAGGTATCATGGCAATATCTGTACAGCTATAATGATACCAACATCAAATTACCATCAGACCTAGTTCCATGACCACAGTAGGATTTAAAAAAAACAAAACAAAACACACACACACACACACACACACACACACACAAATAGGATTCGATAGCTGAATTTAATTTTAAATGGGTAAATCATCCAATCATAGATGAATGGGTCTCAAAGGACAGTAGGAGAAAAATAATCACAGATTAGAAAGACTGTTAGATATTTAAAATCTTAAAAGTATAAGCCAATTATAACTCATAAATGCCACACCTTAAATTTCCATGGTCACACAGCAGTGAATTTAACCATTCTTACTATCAAGACTTCCTGGAACCAGGCATCTATAAACACAGATTCCTAAGAATTCCCAAGATGAGTTAAATTCTATGGGAAAATTGCCAGTATCTATTACAGCCAGTGAAACACCACCCTGTTACTAACATACTACCTCACGATGAGTCACCTTAAAACAAGATTTTCCTCCTTGTTTAAAAACAAGACAATCCTATACCAAGCAACAAGTGATAAGGTACAAGTTTAGACAACTTTACTTTCAGTAGAAAACACATGACAGCATTTAAACAAAAGTATATTATTGTTCTTACTTAGTTTTACTGTCTATCACTGTTAGTTTTCTTTTAAATTTTGTATCCTCAAGTAAACATTCAGAGGTTGCACTCTTGTTCATTGTAATCTGAAAAATAAATACTTCCTCTAAGAAAGGGGAGGAGCTATTTATTACATATGGCAATTTTTAAGCTATATTTATGCCTTACTCTGTAGATGATTCATTATATTTGAACACCACAATCTTAACCAAGCAACTGAAGTCCAAAAGTATTTTAAGCTACAAACATGTTATTCAGAAAGTGAACAAAGATTATCATATTATTATATGTGTCATAAGTATTTTTTGTCAGTGACATAAGGTCTTATTAGACATATGTGTCAACACTGTAAAACAGATCACCTGTAATCATTTATGGCTCAATGCAGCTTTAGTTGAAAATGGTTAACATTCTTTTTTTTTTTTAATTCATTTTTATTGTTAGACTTATTGGGGTGACATCTGTTAGCAAGGATTACATAGGTTTCAGGCATACAATTCTTCAGTGCATTGTCAGCTTGTTGTATAATAAGTTCACCACCTAATGTGACTTCTCTTTCCATCACCTTCTATTTAGCTTCCCCCCCTCCTCTCCCAGCCCCTCCCCTTTCTCCCCCCCCAACCCACTCGTCCCCAAGTAAACATTAAACTATTGATTGTGTCCATGGGTTGTCAACACTGTAAAACAGATCACCTGTAATTATTTATGGCTCAATGCAGCTTTAGTTGAAAATGGGTAACATTCTTGATGAATGACTCCCAGACGAATTTTATCATTAGGGCTTCCTGACATCTTGCATTCCACTTAATACCACACTGTCCTTTGAAAACCTTTACATCATAAATTTGAAAGGAAGCAAAACTGTTTTCCATTAAAAAATTAGAATATTCTGTGTAAATTATATACTTCATAATTTAAACAATAAAAAATAAAATTAGTGGAGTATTATTTTGGAAGATCACGTTAATTTTGAGGTAGTTATGTTAGAGTATTCCCTTGAAATATAATTGATAATCTCATCTTAATCCCTAAAACAGTGACATTCCCATGGCTACATTCATCTGTTATAAATTGTTACTGGTGTGGCAGAAAAATCAGCACTGGTCTATGTTACATATCAGGAGCCAAAATGAACCCTGGACAATCTCAATTTCTTCATCCTCAAACATCATATGCTGTATCTAGAGTAACAACAGCTGCCATTTTTTGAAGGTCAGGTTCTATGGTAAGCATCACACAATTAACTCTGGAGTTGTACCTAATGTGCATTTAATTTATGCCCATTTTCCAGATGAAGAATGAGAGGTTCAGAAAGATTACACAAATGTGTCCAATATCACACTACTAGAAAGTCTTTACACCAAAACTAAACTCAAGTTTTCTAGTTTCAAATTCAATACTCTTTCGACTTGATAAAAATATCCTGGAAGCCTAATAAACTAACTGACAGAAGCCAGGAATGAGTAAGAATACTAAAATGGGAGGTGGGGGGAGTTAACTGATGTAAGTGCTCACAAACTGGTGGCCCCAAGATAAATCTGGGCTACAGATATGTTCTGTTTAGCCCTCATGATACATTTCTTTAAATTGTCATTCGTTGTCATTATAGACAACGTTTGACAACAGTCATTCCAAACATCCTTCTCCCTTGTTGACATTCAGTGATTAAAATGGAAAGTCATATACTTGCTTTCCTAGGCTCTCTTGCTCCTAGAGGTAATCATATAACCTAGTTCTGGCCAGAACTGGCTAGGAATAAGGGGTTGCTTTTCAGAAAAAAACTTTTGCTTTCCTAATTAAAGGAACAGCTAAATGCTGGCACTGCACCTTTTACCTGTTCTTGCATCAAACATGGATATACTGCCTGCAGCTACAACAGACATCTTCTATATGGAGACAAGCATAAAATGGGGTTTCAATACACTATTAATAGCAGAACAGAAAGATACAAAGAATTTGGATTCTTATGGCATTGTTAAACTGCTGAGTTAGTCCTGGATTTTTGTATCTTTAGATTTCCTACTAGATAAACCAAAAATATTCTTATGGTTTAAACTTGGTCTTTTGTTACATGTAGCCAAAATCATGTCCAGTCAATTCTGTTGCCAACATTTAAAAATCAATAAATTTCACATAATCTGCATCACCACTGTTTCTTAAAATAGAAGACTCTTCTGGCAATACTGGGTCCACACTCTCACTTGGCAGCCCCTAATGACAGTGTTCCTAGTCTCCAACTTACCACAGCTCCCATTTGGCCATCTTCACTAATTTCAGTCATCTGCCTAATCCCATTGCCACATTTAAATGTGTGACCTTCTAATATTATACCTCAATATATGTCTAGCCTAGAACACAAGTGTTCACTTGAATGCCTAGCATCCTAGAAAAACCTTCAATCAATTTCTACTAAAGATGTAGTATAGGGTTTTTCTACAGCAAAAACTCTCATGAAACTGCCCAAGAGATGAGTTATTCTGAAGTTTATCTCTGGTGTCAAACTCTAGAAGCTAGAGGGTGCCAAAAAAATGTATACACATTTTAAGAAAAAGAGAAAATATTCAAGATAAAACAAAATATATCATAAGTCCTCAAAACACATAGACATAGACTTTGTTTGACTTCCCCAATTACAAGAGGTGCTCCAAGTGGTTACCATCAGTATTTATGTAATACATAGATAACATCTCTTAAAATGTATATATACTTTTTTGGCACCCCTGGTATTTAACAGTAAAATGAGGAGTTAGTCAACTTACGAGTTCTGAAATTCTATGAAATCCTAGGAAGCAATATTTATGCATAAACTCCAAGATTTCAATAATAATTAAAAGTTCCAAGAAACATTCTGGATTTCTTATGTAGAAGTAGCAAGGTAATACTAAACCACTGGCCCCAACAAGAAATTGGGGCTGTGATTTGGTAGTCTTAACAGCAAAGTAAGCTTGCATCACCCTGCACATACTGGTAAAATGTTTAGGGTTCTGATATCCAAAGCTATTAAACCAGAACTTCACAAAAGCTTCAGGTGTCACAGGTAAGGAATAATGTTGTGGGACATTTCAAGAAGGTTGTCATCTAGGACAGCTACATAATGTAGACTTTCACTAGAAGCAGTTTCAAGAAATTATTTTGACACACATCTCAACTGTCAAAGGACTACTTCTCATAAATTCTCTAGACAAATAATAAAAATGAAGGACTCAATTATTTTAAATATCACTCATTTGTGCCCACTGAGCATTAAATTTGGACTCACATGCTCAGTGCAAATTTCACTGCATGTTTATCTAAAAAGAATTTTAATAGTTTTAATGGTAGCTGTAGATAACCACAAAATAGTTTTCACTATCTTCAAATGTACTTCATTGCACATTATTTCATTACCCTTCAAAGATGGTTTTGCCAAATTCAATCCAGGGTGCCCAACTTCTCATACAGTAATGCATCTGAAAGTAATTCATATTTGACACAATTCAGTAAAGACTCAAATATATCACCTACAATAAATATGCTTTGGAAGTCAACCTATCATAATCTTTTAAATTAAGTACTGTATGTAATACTGTGCAAGAAGCAGAGAATTAAATCTACTTAACATCAGTAATCACTAGCAGTTACTGAACGAACACTCACTATGTTATAATGCTAGAAACTGTGCTAAGCACTAATGCATTCAATTAGTTATTTTCATGAAAGCCAACAATTATCCTGTAAGATAAGGAAACTGAAGCTTAGAAAGTTGATTTGTCCAAAGTCTACACCTAGTAAGTGGGAGAGTTGGCATTTAAACTCCAGAATCTGGATCTAGAACATAAAGCCAAATTAACCACTAGGCTATGATACAGCCTACTTCCTTGAAATCAAGTACTTACCACGTAAAATCTTTATTAAATTAGCCAGAGAAGGAAACTGTCCTTTTGAGTCTGGATTCATCAGGTAAGAAAAGTATACTGAGGACCAGTGTAGAAAATACTTATTTTCCAGAAGAATATAATTAAGAAAGGTTTAGCAGCATTTTTTTAAATTCATTATTTCAAGATCACTGTTACATTGCCTACAGATCTTGAAGAAATTCTGCCCTCAACTTCCAAAATGGCATTTTGAAAAATCAGTAGTAAATCGAGTGAACCAAAGACGAATTTGGTGAGTGACATTCCTATTTCTAACTTCCCACAGACTGGCATTCTGAACAAGCTCATGCAACACGGTGGCCCAAATCATCCGGGTGCCTTTCAAGTTTTGTACCACAACTATAGTTTTCTAGAAGACAATTTCAAGAACATAAGAAGACTTTTCATCATGGTTTTGTTTAATAAAAAATAAAAAAAATCTCTTAATTTTTTAATCTTACAGATTAAAATCCTACAAAATGGTACTTAAGTGGAAATTGACTAAGAATATTTTCTTTCTACTAAAAGCCCTATATTTTATTTTCAAAATTCCATATCCTATACGAACGTTTTGTAGGCAAGTGGAGGAATTCCTGGTTGTCCAGCCACACCTTGCCTGACCAGACTTCTTTATAGTTAGTGCACTTTCCTTTGAAGTTTAATTGAAAACCACAGAATCAACATAAAAATGCTCAGAGTTGAGAAAGCTGGGGAGTTGCCCCAGCTCGTATTTTTGTTGGCCTCTCCCCTCTCCTACAGATCAAGAAGACAAATCAAAATACTGTGCTTATAGAAAGCTCAGTGTAATTATTTTCATTATTCTCTCTAGGAAGAAATAAGTTGTCTCTATTTTCTGACAGTGTTCAATAGTAAAAATTGTAATCGAAATGAAACCAAAGTTTGAATCAAAGACTTCCTGTTATTTGAGAGTTCATTCAGTTGCTTTGTAAATTAATCTTCTAAAAGCTGCATTCAATTTTAACTGCCAACTGCTTGGTATAACTGGGTTGGATAAGTAATTCTTCTTACTTATTATTTCCTTGTACAAAGATACATCCATTCAGTGTTGTCAAATTCTCTATATTTAAAAAATATCTGTCAATTTCTATTCTATTTTGCCACATTATTTATAGCCTTGATCATTAAAAACACCAACACACTCAGTCAGATTTGACTATACATACCACTTGCAATGATCTGTCCTACCACTTGTATAGCAAAACATCCAATAGATTAATATGCTGCTAAGCATGGCCTAGAAGACTGACATAGTCTTCTAGGCCATGCTTCTCAAGGGAAGGAAATTTTTAAAGATTACAGTTGCATTAGTCATTTTGTATGTGCTACATACAGTGTCATTACAAAATCATACACAACATACTTTGCCATGGAGATAGCCAACTAGAGCAGAGATTCTCTAATTTTAAAAAATAAAGCTATTATTGAGTAAAGGTAATTTTCAAAAAAAAAAAAAAAAAAAGAATAAAGATAAAGAGAAGCCCGTGAAATAGCTATTCATTTGAATTATATTGTCATAAAACAAATATCTTCCCCACAAAATTTGAATTATAATAAAAAATTGCTTACTGACCAACTAGCAACCCTAAATCACCATCATCATAAAAATGATGAATACTTTATGAGTGCATGCTTATTTCGTGCCAGACATTGTGCTAAGGCATTCCCTCTCATTTAATGCTTACTTCTGTAAAAGAAATACTATTGATTATTTCTATTTTACAGATGGGCAAATGAAGCATAGAGCAGTTGAGTGATTTGACTGAGTCTAGTAAACTGTAAAGCCAGAATTCAGATTGAGATGGACCCTACATTCTTAACCATTATGCTGAACTGCTAATGTTGTTACAGGCATTTCTAAAGATCTAAGAAGAAAGAAATGAAAATACTTTTAGGGCTTCCCCCACTCATATGTGGATTATATTAGAATCTTTGCAAATACTATTTTTATTCTAAATCACAATTGGTTTCTCAAACCCCAAAGAATAAATGAGCTTCCTTAATAGATTAAGATAATAGATTATGAGATGGCAACATATGGTTTAATTCTTATCTGAGATATGCTAAATATTGTAATTGTGAAGCAAGGGCTCTCCCAAATTGTTGCTATTTCTATAAAAGTGTCTGAAGCAACAAGTTGCACAGAGATGTCTTACCTTAAACTTCAATAAACACAGTTTCTTTTATTTTTTAATTCATTTTTATTGTTAGACTTATTGGGGTGACATCTGTTAGCAAGGATTACATAAGTTTCAGGCATACAATTCTACAGTGCATTGTCAACTTGATGTGTAATAAGTTCACCACCTAATGTGACTTCTCTTTCCATCACCTTATATTTAGCTTCCCCTCCTCCTCTCCCACCCCCTCCCCCTCTCCCCTCCCTAATCCACTCGTCCCCAAATAAACATTAAACTATTGATTGTGTCCATGGGTTACTGTTTGTTCATTTCTTTTTTTATTTGTTTGTTCATTTTTTTAAATTTGTTTGTTCATTTCTTTTTAACACAGTTTCATATGTTCCCAATCTGTCTGAATCAGCAAAAAAACCAGGTTGTTGTGGAGTTTGTTTGTTTTGTTTTGTTTTTTTAGTTTAAAGGGAAATGTTTAGAGGTGGGAAAATGTATGGAAGTGGGAGAGGAAGAATAGGTGAAAAGCAAGGGAATACCTATAAACATGTACTTTCCAAAGACAGAAGCTTCAGTATCTGGCTACCATACCTTAGAAAACAACACCTTACAATAATCATCCTGTAGATAAAACTGTCTTCTAATTGTAAGTGAAACTAAAAGGGATCAATATTAAAAATTAAGTAACATATTACTCAGTTTCTTAGTTGCAAAGATCTTTTGCTCCTTCATCTTTTCTAATTAATCTGTTCTACATTCCCTTTTCATTATCTCCTTCAGAAGTGATACCTTCTTTCCATGCATACTTGGTTTGTGCATCTCCTATTGCACTCACCTTACTAGGTCTTTGTTTTTTTTTTTTGTTTTTTGTTTTTTTTCTCATTATACATGCTTACATTCTCCCACTAGGCCTGTAAAGGCTAAGGCAAGGATGTCTTACATAGTCCCACAGTGCTTGAAAAGACTCTCAACAAACTTCTGCTGAACTAAGTTTACCCATAAGCTAAGGCATAAGCAACAAAATGACTCAAATTGCAGTGATTTCAAACTAAAGCAGGGCAGAGGAGGAGGGCAAGATGGCGACCGGGGAGGAGTCCCTAAAGACTCTCCCAGAAAAAACAATTGAATGGTCAGCCATCCAGGAGCCAAGAAAGAGGAACCTGAGTGACACAGTGACAGCTGAAAAATCCATGCATTGCAAGAAAACACCTGAAAACTGGAGAGAAGGGGGTGATCGGGAGAGAGGGGAGGAAGCAGAGATGGACAGCATCAGGACCCCATTGCTGCTGACTAAAGGAATTAGGAATGGGAGGGAGGAGGCCAGGAGGCAACAAGAGTGAAAGATGGAGTAGTAAAACTGTGGGAGACCATGGGGGAGCTGGGTCTTAGAGCAGTGTGTTGGATACAGGGCTTGGTGGCCAGCCTCTGAAGCTCTTGAGTAGCAAGAGGGCTAAGCGAGAACTCTGAACAGCCGCAGACCAAGGTGGGGCCCCAGAGACAGCACCTAGGTGCCAAACGCCTTTGCGGCCCACAGCACATGTGCACACGGCATCTCATCAGTGCAATACTTCCAGCCCACGGCAGAGGCACACCCACCTTCGTGCAACCCGTGACATTAGGCCTGAGGCTTTGGACCCGGGGCTCACATGAGCCCGGTGCCCTCAGGAGGTGCGTGCCTGAAGACGTGGCCCCGACCAGCTGCTGTGGACATGGGTTGCTGGAGCAGGCCCGGGAAGAGAGGCAGATTTGATAACATTTGCCCCAGCCAGAAGAGAGTGGCCTCAGCCTGCATTCCATCAGCCTCCCTCTCTCCCTGAGCTTCGGCAGCAAAGGGCAGGAGGTGGAGCTGCCCCAACATGTATTTTGTTGGCCTCTCTCCTCTCCTACAGCCTCCCCAAGAACTGCAGGAAGCAGAGGGACCACAGATAGATGCACCCCACCTTCAAACGTGGCCAGAGACTAAAGGTAAGACTTAAACACCCCTCTATCCCTAAACTTGCCACTCCAGTGCCACCAAGTGTCTTCCTTATAGCAAGACACCACAAAAATACTAATCAGAGAAGGATAGAGCTCCTGGGGTCTGCTGAATATAAAGCCCTCATGTCAAAGAAGAAGTACACAGCAAACAATATGAGTATCTTAGGATCTAAAGCTGCTCAGGATGAACATGAAAATTTTCCAGAAAAGGATCTCTAGCCCTACGAATTTCGGAATTAACTGACAGAGAATATAAAGTAGCCATTCTAAAGGCTCTGAGAAAAATGAAAACATACTGTCAGAATACCATAGCTGAGGTGAACAACCTAAGAAAGGAAATTCGTAAACAAAAGGAACAATTGAACAAAGAAATTCAAAACATAAGGAAGATTGAGATGGAAATTTGAGAGATAAATAATACAATAAAAGAAGTGAGAAATGAAATAACTGCTGTAGGAAATAGGGCCAATCAGATGGAGGAAAGGATTAGTGATATCAAAGATCAGAGCATGGAGACATCTCAAAAAGAGAAAAAGATTGAAAGAACTCTGCAAGAACTATTTGACACCATGAGACAAAACAACATCAGGATAATAGGATTAGAAGAAGGTGCAGAGCACTCTACAGAGAACATAGTCAAACAAATAGTGGATGAGAACTTTCCAAGCCTATGGAAAGATCTGGAACCCCAAGTTCAAAAAGAAAATAGGTCCCCTAGATACCTGGACCCTAGCAGATCTTCTCCAAGCCATACGGTACTAAAGATGTCAAAAACTAAAGACAGACAATTTTCAAGGAAGCCAGGGAAAAATGATCTATAACCTTTAGGGGAAAACCCACCATGCTGGCATCAGACGTCTCAGCAGAAATTCTACAAGCGAGGAGGGAGTGGAATCAAATATTCAAAACTTTACAGGAGAGAAATTTCCAGTCAAGAATAAATTATCCAGCAAAATTATCTTTCAGATATGAAGGTGGAATAAAGACCTTCTCAGACACACAGAAGCTGAGGGAATTTACCATCATGAGGCTGGCACTTCAAGAAATACTGAAGGAGGCTCTTCAACTTGAAACAAAATATCAGGACAAATGGAATAGATTTGGGGCAACAAGAAAGAAACAAAAATAAAACAAAACAACAACAAAAAGTAATGGCCACAGGAAATCCTCACATATCAATGATCACTCTAAATGTTAATGGACTACACTCAACAATACAAAGACACAGAATAACAGACTGGATTAAAAAACAAAACCCATCCATATGCTGTCTCCAAGAAACACACCTTAGCTGTAAGACTCAGATTCAGAGTGAAAGAATGGGAAACAATACTCAAAGCAAATGGTAACCAAAGAAAAGCAGGAGTTGACATACTGATACCTGATGAAATAAACTTCAGGTTGAAAAAGATAACAAGAGACAAAATTGGATATTACATAGTGATAAAAGGCACAATACAACAACAAGAAGATACAAAACTAATTAATATATATGCTCCCAACCAGGAAGCACCAAAATATACAAAGCTACTAACAGATCTGAAAGGAAAAACTGACAAAAGCACAATCATTGTGGGAGACTTAAACACCCACTTCACAGCCATGGACAGATCATCCAAACAAAATAAATAGGAACTATCCACTCTAAATGACACATTTACAGCAATTGGACATAATTGACATTTACAGGACATTTCATCCAGTAAAAAGAGACTATACCTTCTTTTATAGTGCACATGGAACATTCTCAAGGATAGACCATATGCTGGGACACAAAAGTAGCCTCAACAAATTCAAGAAGATTGAAATCATACCAAGTGTATTCTCAGATCTCAATGCTTTGAAATTAGAGATCAACTGTAAAAGGAAAGCAGAAAAAAACAACATATACATGGAGATTAAACAACATCTTATTTAAAAATGACTAGATAAAAGAACAAAGAAGAGATTTAAAAATATATAGAAATTAATGACAATGAAAATACAACATATCAAAATTATTGGGACACAACAAAAGCAGTAATAAGAGGGAAATTGGGGGTTCCTTGGTGGTGTAGTGGCTAGGCTTCGGTGCTCTCAACACCATGGCCTGGGTTAGATTCCCAGCCAGGGAATCCCACCCCCCCCCAAAAAAAGTCAGAAATTTATATCATTACAGGCCTACCTTAAGAAACAAGAAAAATCACAAGTAAACCTTAGCATCCCATTTTAAAGAATCAGAAAAAGAAGAGCAGACAAAACTCAAAGTCAACAGAAGGATAGAAATAATAAAAATTAAAGCAGAGCTAAACCAATTAGAGAACAGAAGGACAACAGAAAAAATTAATATTACGAAGAGCTGGTTTTTGGAGGAAGTCAATAAAATTTACAAACTCCTGGCTAGACTAATCAAAGGATGAAAAGAAAGGACACAAATATCCAAAATTAGAAATGAAAGGGGAGAAATTATCACTGATACCACAGAAATACAAAGGATTATAAGAAAATATTATGAAGGGCTTTATGCCACTAAATTTAACAACCTACAAGAAATGAACAAGTTTCTAGAAACTTATAGCCTAACTAAACTGAACTAAGAAGTACTGGACAATCTAAATAGACCAATCAATAGTAAAGAGATTGAAATGACTATCCAGTCAGTCCGGAGACCACGGCTGCAAAGGAATCACCCGCAGAGAAGCTGCAATAATGCTGTCTGTGCGCATTGCTGTGGCTGTGGCCCGCGCCCTCCCTCGGTGGGCCGGGCTGGTCTCCAAAAATGCATTGGGATCATCCTTCATTGCTGCAAGGAACCTCCATAGCTCTAACACTCGTCTTCAGAAGACTGGCACTGCTAAGATGTCCTCTATTCTTGAAGAGCGAATTCTTGGAGCTGATACCTCTGTTGAACTTGAAGAGACTGGCCGTGTCTTAAGTATTGGTGATGGTATTGCCCGAGTACATGGGTTGAGGAATGTTCAAGCAGAAGAAATGGTAGAATTCTTCGGGCTTAAAGGGTATGTCTCTGAACTTGGAGCCCGATAATGTTGGTGTTGTCGTGTTTGGAAATGATAAACTAATTAAGGAAGAAGATATTGTGAAGTGGACAGGAGCCATTGTGGATGTTCCAGTTGGCGAGGAGCTGTTGGGTCATGTGGTAGATGCCCTTGGAAATGCCATTGATGGCAAGGGTCCAGTTGGTTCCAAGACCTGTAGGTGAGTTGGCTTGAAAGCCCCTGGGATCATTCCTTGAATCTCTGTGTGGGAACCAATGCAGACTGGCATTAAGGCTGTGGATAGCTTGGTGCCAATTGGTCATGGTCAACGTGAACTCATTATTGGTGACCGACAGACTGGCAAAACATCAATTGCTATTGACACAATCATTAACCAGAAACATTTCAATGATGGAACTGATGAAAAGAAGAAGCTATACTGTATCTATGTTGCTATTGGTCAGAAGAGATCCACTGTTGCTTAGTTGGTGAAGAGACTTACAGATGCAGATGCCATGAAGTACACCATTGTGGTTTCAGCTACTGCTTCTGATGCTGCCCCACTTCAGTACCTGGCTCCTTATTCTGGCTGTTCTACGGGAGAATATTTTAGGGATAATGGCAAACATGCTTTGATCATCTACGATGACTTATCCAAACAGGCCATTGCTTATCGTCAGATGTCTCTGCTGCTCCACTGGCCCCCTGGTTGTGAGGTCTATCCTGGTGATGTGTTCTACCTACACTCCCGTCTGCTAGAGAGAGCAGCCAAAATGAACGATTCTTTTGGTGGTGGCTCCTTGACTGCTCTACCAGTCATAGAAACACAAGCTGGTGATGTGTCTGCTTACATTCCAACGAATGTAATTTCTATCACTGACGGACAGATCTTCTTGGAAACAGAATTGTTCTACAAAGGTATCCGCCCTGCCATGAATGTTGGTTTGTCTGTGTCCCGTGTTGGATCTGCTGCCCAAACCAGGGCTATGAAGCAGGTAGCTGGTACCATGAAGCTGGAATTGGCTCAGTATCGAGAGGTTGCTGCTTTTGCTCAGTTTGGTTCTGACCTCGATGCTGCCACTCAACAACTCTTGAGTCGTGATGTGCATCTGACTGAGCTGCTGAAGCAAGGACAGTATTCTCCCATGGCCATTGAAGAACAAGTGGCTGTTATTTATGCTGGTGTAAGGGGATATCTTGATAAACTGGAGCCCAACAAGATCACAAAGTTTGAGAATGCTTTCTTGTCTCATGTGATGAGCCAGCACCAAGCCCTGTTGGGCAATATCAGGGCTAATGGAAAGATCTCAGAACAGTCAGATGCAAAACTGAAGGAGATTGTAACAAACTTCTTGGCTGGATTTGAAGCTTAAATTCATTCGATTCACATCAAATGACAGTTGGTTTTGTCATTGTTTCTTCTAGTAATCAGTTTCATTTGTAAAAGGATTACTCATATTCCAGATGTACAGAAGTGACATTAAAAATAAAGGTTCTATATTGAAAAAAAAAAAAAAAGAAAGAAAAAGAAATGACTATCCATAATCTCCATAGAGGCAAAAGCCCAGGACCAGATGGTCTTACCAATGAGTTCTACCAGGTACTCAAAGAAGAATTAATGCCTGTCCTCCTCAGACTCTTTCAAAAAATTGAAGAGGAAGCAACACTTACTAACTCATTCTATGAGGCCAACATTACCCTAATACCAAAGCCTGGTAAAGACAACACAAAAAAAAGAAAACTGCAGACCACTATCTCTGATGAACACAGATGCAAAAATCCTAAACAAAATATTAGCAAACAGAATACAATAATGCATCAAAAAGGTTATACATCATGATCAAGTGAGATTCATCCCAGGAGCACAAGGATGGTTCAACATATGAAAATCAATCAATGTAATACATCATGAAAACAAAATAAAAGATGAAGACCATATGTCATATTAATCGATGCAGAAAAAGCATTTGACAAGATACAACATGCATTTATGATAAAACACTGAATAAAATAGGTATAGAAGGAAAGTATCTCAACATAATAAAGGCCATATACGACAAACCCTCAGGTAACATCATACTGAATGGGGAAAAGCTGAAGCCCATTCTCCCTACAATCAGGAACAAGACAGGGATGCCCCCTGTCACCACTGCTATTCAATATAGTACTGGAAGTTCTAGCCACAGTAATCAGGCAAGAGAAAGGAATAAAAGGTATCCAAATTGGGAAAGAAGAGGTCAAATTGTCACTATTTGCAGATAACATGATTTTTTTTTTTTTTTTTTTTTTGCTTTTTGGTATGTGGGTAGCTCCCTGACTGGGAATCGAACCCAGGCCGCAGCACCAGCACTGAAGCCTTAAGCCACTACACCATCAGGGAACTCCCAACATGATCCTTTATATAGAAAAATTCCAAAGATTCCACCAGAAAATTATTAGAAACAATAAATAAATACAGTAAAGTTGCAAAATCAATGTACAAAAATCAACAGTATTCCTATATGCAAACAATGAATCTTCAGAAAAAGAAATGAGGGAGTCTCCTGTTGCTATCACAACAAAAAGAATGAAATACCTGGGAATTAACTTAACAAAGAATGTGACAGATGACTATACAGAAAACTATAAGACATTTTTGAAAGAAATTGAAGCAGAAACAAAGAAATGGAAAAACATTTTCTGTTCATGGATAGGAATTGTACACCTGGAACCTATGTAATTGTTGCTAACAAATGAGACCCCAATAAGTCTAAGAATTTAAAAAAAACAAAAAACAAAAAACTAAAGCAGGGTAAATATGAAGCAAAATGGTTAAAAAAGAAAAAAAAAAGAAACCAAACAGCACCTGCACATAGAAAGTAATTCTCCTAGGAGGTAATTTAGTCTCGAGTATGTTTTTTGAATGAATGAACAAATAAATGAAAAAAATGGACATGTGAATAACTATGATGGGCCAGGCACTATGTAGTTAACATGACAGCAGACATTTAATGGAATAACAGTAAAGTGCTAAGCTGCTCAAACCAGGAATAATATTTAATGGTGCTACACAGGAGGGCAGTGCAGGATCTGCTTAGTCCCTTTTTCAGAATGGATATAACCTACAGTCTGCTCCTTCTCACTTAAAAACAGATAGAAGGATAAGATACCTGACGATACCTTTTGAGTACCAAAGGTCTGCTCTACCTTTGGAGTTCCCAGGCACTTGAGTCAAATTTTAAAACTTAAATTAGTTTAAATATATTTTCTGTCCATGCAATTTAATGAATACTAAGTAATACATGCTAAAGTAACTAAACTCCTGTAGGACAGGCAATGGAACTTCAAAAGGAGCAACTATTTCATAAAATGAACTGGGACAAGCTGTTAACTATTTGGAACAAAATTAACTGAATATTTACCTCATAGCATGTAGTACAATTAATTTTGGAAGGTTAAATGTAAAAATAAACTATAAAACAACTTAAGGAAATACAGGTGAATATTTCTCTAATCTACTGATAGAAAATTGAACCAAGTAGAAAAATGATGGAAAAAACACATACAAAAAGACTTTGGAATTATGGAGTTAAATTTTGTTAGATGTCTGTACATCAAAATAAATAAAACAGGGAGTTCCCTGATGGTGTAGTGGCTTAAGGCTTCAGCGCTGGCGCTGTCAGCGCTGCAGGGCCTGGGTTCGATTCCCAGCCAGGGAGCTACCCACATACCAAAAAGCAAAAACAAAACAAAAAAACAAAAAAACAAACAAAAACAAAAAAACAAAACAAAACAAAATAAATAAAACAAAACAAAATGGAAAGGGGAGGGGAGTGGGAGAGGAGGGAGGGGAAGCTAAATATATAGTGATGGAAAGAGAAGTCACATTAGGTGGTGAACTTATTATACAACAAGTTGACAATGCACTGTAGAATTGTATGCCTGAAACCTATGTAATCTTTGCTAACAGATGTCATCCCAATAAGTCTTTTTATTAAATTAAAAAGCAAAAACAAAAACAAAAACAAAATGCCAAGTGGAAAACCAAGGCAAAATGTGCAACATAACAGAAAAAGGTTAATATTCTTAGTATATAAAGAATACAGCAGGGGGAGTTCCCTGGTGCTGTAGTGGCTAGGCTTCAACGCTCTCACCACTGCAGCCTGGATTCGATCCCCACACAGGGAACCAACCAAAAAAAAAAAAAAAAAATACAGCAGATTCTCCAATAACCAAAACTCAAGCAACTGGCAAAAAAAAAAAAAAATTTTTTTTTTGAAGAAATAATACCTTAAATAAAAATGAAAATGAAATCAATTTCTAGCAGAAATGCAAGTTTAAACTTGGCACCCCAAGTGCCATGCTGCACCGCGCCATGAGTAAGCCCACACTTTGCACACCATGTCTGTCTCTTGCTCCCACCAATAAATCATCTATAAACATACCAGTCAGTTGTGATCTATTATTATTCAAACTTTGTGTTCTCACCTAACCCCAAGTATGCCAAAACAGTCCCAATTAAGCATAAACACATAGTGCTTACCTTCAAGAAGAAAATGGAAATGCGCAAGAGGCTTCAGAAAGGTCAAGATCATGCAGAGCTCATGGAGGAATGTAAGGTCGGTTCATCAACAATCTAGTACTTTAAGGCTCAGTCTCAGAAGACAAAAAAATGTTGTTAAGTAGGAGAGTGACAAGAGGGTGGAGCAGCATCATGCTCTTCATACACTGAAAATGGAAGTGCTTGACCAGGCCCTGTATGAGTGGTTTTCGCTGAAAAGGTCTGAAGGTGGTTGTATTTCTTCTGGACCCATGTTGCAGGAAGAAGTGAGAGAATTCCATGAGAAGTGAATACTGAAGTTTACTGTTCATTTTCAAGTGGCTGGCTTACTTGATTTAAGGTTCATCGCGACATCTGTAAGCCGGACTTGTCAAGTGAGCAGAACTTGCCTGATTTAGAGGCTGCAGCTTCATTTTATGATGTATTTAGTGAATTGGTTGTAGAAAATGGCTGAACCCCAGAGCAGATTTATAATGCAGATGAAACTGGATTAATGTGGACATGTTTGCCTAATTCTACTTTGGCTAGTAGTAATGAGAAGAGTATCTCACGGGTTCAAGCTAAATAAAGAGCATAGAACCATGCTCCATAACGTAAAGGTGGGTGTGGTCAGCAAATTTGCTAAAAACCGAAGTGCTTTAAAGACATATCTAACCTTCTTGTAGATTATCATGCATTGAGTAACAGATGGATGGATGCAGAAATTTTTGCCAAGTGGTTTCATTATTTATTTGTGCCCAGTGTCAAAGAAAATTCACAAAAGAAAGGAATACCAAAGGATAGTAAAGTTACGTTGCTTCTGGAAACCAGTCATGCACATCCTCCTGTGGAAAAGCTCAGGAAAAGTTAATGGCAACATTTTCCTATATTATCTTTCAGCTAATGTCCAAGTCTGATGCAACCAATGGATTAGGGAGTGATACAGGATGTAAAAATGGTTTACAGGTGTGACTTCTTGCAAAAAATAACTAGTTTTGATGGGACAATTCAGAAAAAAATATAATCTCAAAGATGCTATTTACACTGTCAGTTGTGCTTGGGATTCTGTGAGAAGTGAAATACTAGGAAATGGACAAATTTGTGGCCAACTGTGATGTCTGTGGAATCCTCCTCTTCCTGTTGACTTTGAGGGATTTCCAGTCAATAGTGCAGCAGAGTTGATGATGAAATCTGTGAGTTAGTTGACTCTGCTAACATCAAAATAAATGTGTCTTGAGATGAACTCAATGACTGACTTGCTGTGGATGAAGCTATTCCAGTAACTCATACACTTAATAGAGAAGACACAGGGGGTTCCCTGGTAGTGTAGTGGCTAGGCTTTGGCACTCTCGAGGTCACGGCCTGGGTTCGATTCCCAGCTAGGGAACCACCAAAAATGCTTCTTCATTTCTCAGCATGTTATGCAGCTGCACATCATGCAAAACCTGACTTGGTGTGAGAGGCATGGGGCCTCAAAGCAAGCTGACATGCATTCATTTTTCAAGAAAGCTGCATGCAAGTTTGCCAGTACAGCATCATCTACTGATGCAGATCCACAACCATCCACATCCACTTCTCCTGATCCTATCCTAGCTATATCATTAGATCCTGATGATCCTGATGGATGTACCCCTACTGCAACAATTTTAAGTGTATATGTGTGTGTTTTTCTACATTACTTGAAGTTAAAATGTTATATTAGTGAAGTTTTTTAAGTTAAAATTTATTGACTGCCATTTAACTAAAATTGCACATTGCATTCTCAAAGCTGTTTTTATAATAAAACTGTATTACATTGTCTTTATTTGTCTTAATTTGCTTTTAATTACTGTATTTCAATATTAATATCAAGGCAATACTGAATTTATGGTGTAGTATGGTATAGTAAGGAGTAGAATATTAGTTAAGCCTGTTTTTAATAGTAACTGTCAAGCAACCAGAAACATTTATCCAGCATCTACCACTCCCCATATGTGCCAGTCAACTGAGAGTCTACTGTATTTACAAATCAATATGAAAAAATAACTATCAGTGGAGAAACCTGGGCCAATCACATCAATGACTTACAAAACAGGGAATATAAAACATATAATAGTAAATATTTGGAGAAATGTTTAACCTCAGATTAAAATATGTAAATTAAAATAGCAATAAAATACTAGTGGTTAAGAGGAAGCATTCTGGGGTCAGACACCAGGCCTATAATCTTGGGTAATTCATTTTACTCCTCTAAACCTCAATTTTCTTTGTAAGAGAGATAATAATACCTACACCACAGGGCTGATGTAAAAATTAAGTAAAATAATGCATGCAAGGTACTCAGCAAAATGTCTAGCACATTGGTTTCCAAGAGGTGGTACATGTACCTCTCAGGGTACGTGCTGGGCTGTTCAGGGGTTTGCAAAAAATGATTAGTAATAGCAAAAAAAAAAAAAAAAAAACAAGTAAAGTAAAAAAATGTAAAACGTTAGTGATGGAACAATAAATGTTAAGTTTGAATCACCATTAATGGAGACACTTCAAAATTAGATCACATTAGCTAATTATGATTGGTGAGGGCATGGCTATGAACACTTCCCCCAAACTGCTCTTCTACCAATCATTTACGCACTGTTTCAGAACAACTCATTTGTGACGTTTTTAGAACTTTCCCAAATATATAAATACATCCATAGCCAGAATGTTTGATCAGTTTAGTTACTGAATGAGTAAATGTAAGTATGTTGTCTTTAATCATGATTCAAGTAGTTTTTTTATTTAATGTTTAAATACTTGATCATTATTAATATTTAACTGTATTACAAATATTATAAAATTAAATCTGTGGTTTGTACTTTTAGTGTAGTAATTTTTCTTTCCTAACTTACTACCTTATTTCCACTATTTTACATTAAGATAGGCACTGAACAAAAGTATCAGTATTTAAAAGGAGTTGTTTTAAAAAAAGGTGTACAATTTATAGAAATGGGCATAAAAGGGGTATCCAAGTGGAAAAAGGTTGAGAACCGCTGGAAAGTATTCTATAAACAATAGCTCTTATGATAAGGAAAATGGATGATGATGATGAAACTCAGGGCTGATGAGGATACAGTGAAGCAGACATTTTTACACAGCTTGTCAACAAAGATTGACTCAACTTTCTGGAGGACAATTTAGCAATATGTATCAAAACTTTTAAAGGTGGTCATATTCTTTGGGCTTCTGGAAACAGAACAACACTGAGCAACAATGGAAGATCTCAAAATAGAAAAGATTGCTAAATATGACTATATTAATCCATCCACTGATATATGCGTTCAATATTTTTGACCCTGGTGTTAACAAAAATATGCCCAAAAAGACCCAGTCCCTGGCTTAAAAGGTTAGCAGTCAAATAATCAAGTACAATAAAGAGATGAGAGCCATGATGGGTAAATGAGGGGGCTATGGTATGCATAAAAGAAGCACATAGCATAGTTTGAAAATACATAATTCAGTAATATTTTATTTATCCAGCATCACCAGGAAATAAGATATTTCCCAATTAATTAAAATGTGTATCTTAAATATCAAAACTTTGGTGAAACTTGGATGAACATCTATCTAAAAATATACTTCACTCAATCCTGACTGTTTAAATCAAGACAAAACAAGATTAAGCCTTCCTATGATGATTCAGAGTCATCATTATGACCACATTTGTCCTTACATTAAGTAGTCTATAACTGCTAAATTTTTTCTTAAGCCAGCTATTTATAGGTTTTCTTCCTCCTCCCTTGCTGTAAAACCATCAGCTATTATTTCCCAGAAATATAAAGAGCCTCCCTTTAGCTGTACCTGCTATTTTCCATTCCTATTTTGCCGTTGATAATTATCACCTAAGAGTCAGGAAACTAAATGTCCAAGTTTATAAGAATTCTGTGTAAACTAAGAGATAATAGGCTTCAAATAGGGTATCACCTAAAAATGACTTGCACAAACTTGGATGATTTTGTTTTGAGTAGTCAAGGTTACAGTATAAATGAACTCCAAAGAGATTATGAGTTCTTGATTGCATCTCAATTCTTGGTTCCTTTACCATGCTGGCACTCAAGTTCTCAGGATCAGAAACTCATATGCTGTTTCTCTTAAACAACATGGAAAGAGATGTCAACCAGGAACCAAAGAATTCAGTTCTAGGTTCAGGTTCTTACACCAACCTGTTTTGAAACCTTCAGCAAGTCTTTTAACTTTGGTACCTGTCTTGAATAATTTATAAGACTGCTCTAGAATGCTTTAGATCATGATCACAAAAACACTCTGAAAAGTGTAAAGAACTACACAAAAGGGTCACTGTATCTATATGACCCTAGATCAGCGGTTCTCAACCTGTGGGTCGCAACCCCTTTGGGGGTCGAATGACCCTTTCACAGGGGTCACCTAAGACCATCGGAAAACACTTATCAGATATTTACATTACGATTCATAACAGTAGCAAAATTACAGTTATGAAGTAGCAATGAAAATAATTTTACGGGGGTCACCACACCATAAGGAACTGTATTAAAGGGTCATGCATTAGGAAGGTTGAGAACCACTGCCCTAGATCAATATAGGTATCCATTCAGAAAATTCATACCAGAAAGAATACAGGGAAAGAGATAATTCTTAAATTGCTCCCAATTAATTAAGCAACATCTATTATCTAGCAAGAACAATATATTTCAAGAATTGGCATCTCCGACTCTTCCTTTCTGATCCCAATCTGTCCCCAGGTCCTTTGTGTCTTCTTTACAATCCTTCATGTTTGTCCCTTTCTTTTCATTACCACTTCACATTTCCAGGTCAGGCCTTTATTATCTCACACCTGGGCTACTGTAACAGACTCTAATTGGCTCCACTCATGGCCTTTCTCTCTCTTTCTCAAATCTCTCGGCCCACAGCTGCTAGATCAATTTTCTTAAAACACCACTGTGATCATATCCGCTCAAAAACCTCTGAGGACTTCCTATTATCTTCTCTATCAAGTTCAAACTCCTAAGCTCGGCAGTCTCTGTGCAGCAGGGACTTCCTTCTCACCTTTACCTCTTACTACTCTTTCCAAACATATCCTTCATCAAACTGATCTTTAAATTCTTCAGATATGTGTATGCCTTGTACTTTCCTGCCTTTAAGGCTTGGTGTACAGCTTCTCTCCATCAGGAATATCCTCTACTTCACAACATCACTTCTGTATTTCTACTTCAACCTATAGAAATTCAATCCATCCTTCAAAGCCTAGTTCAAAAGCCACCTACTATGTATATTTCTCTTTGATTACCACAGAGGAAAAAGATGGCAGATTCTAAAGTCAGCTACATCTAGGTTTGAATTACAACTTCAACAGCTATGTGTCACTGGGCACATTCCATTAATTCTTTGCCTCAGTTTCTTCATCTGTAAGATGGAAATAATAGCAATTTCCCATGGGCATATTATGAGGAGTAAATGAGTTAATCCATGTAAAGCACTTAGCATCGTGCCTGCCATAGAGGAAGACCCAATAATTAGACTGCTTTTATTACTTTTGCATTTAGTGAATTTATATTAATCAGAATTTGGACAATACCTATGGCCATTAAAAACTGGCTGTTCATGTACATACTCATATAGTAAAATTCCTCTCACTCTCCTTTTCTACCCTCTTCCCTCATGTTTGTTCTTCCTACCCTCCCCTTGTCCTCCCTCCCAAGATTACATGATCCTGATGACAGAATATATCTTTTACACATCTTAGTATCTATATTAATCAATCATACCCAGTAGATAATCAATAGATTTGTTTAATCCCTAATAAAAAAATACTGAAGAACTGACACTATTAAAATGTTCTACTTCCTATAGTGAAAAAATACAATAAAATGCTTACAATGATTAATTTAAAAATCTAAATTTCTAGCCTCACAAAATTAAATCTCTCCTTTCATGGTTCTCCAGATTTTTTGCTCTTTCTTTTAAAACAAACAACTCAACTTATTCATGCCGCAGAAGATCCAACACCAAATATATACAAGTCAGACAGCAGCCAAATACTGAACCCAAGGACCACACAACAACTCAGCTGAACACAGATCTGGATGGAGTGAAACAGCAAGACAATTTAAAGGGAAAGGTAACTAGCTCATCAATCATGTTAATAACGTTGACTGTTTCTCTCTCTCTCTCTCTCTCTCTCTCTCTCTCTCTCTCTCACACACACACACACACTCACGCACTCACCAGGATTCCATTGCACTGGACCACATATAAATAACGAAAATAACCAGGCTAGTATAACAAATGGATGTAGAAATATCAGTCATTTAGCTCAACAACTGAACTTACTAAATGACAAATTTAATTACTTATGTTAAAAGTGACTATTAACATAGCTCAAGACTCTAAAATAACCAAGTTTGGCTAATTAAGTTATATCAAGTAGATATGGTCTTACTGTATACTAATCATTCACCTCAAGAAACTTACACTATAACTTGATGTACATATATTTTTATTACATCATAAATTGTTTTCAAAAATGCCCAAGAAAAATTATGTCATTATAATACTGGTTTCTAGCTTTAGTATACGTGATGCCAAAGCAAGCACTGGTTTCTAGTTTATTTGCATGACTCTACTAACCTTTAATTGCTTTCTCAGCCAAGATCAGGCCTGGTAACCACTGTCTTCAAAGAGTTTACTGATGGAATGCATTAAGATGGTCTGATGGTATAACTTAATGACTTCCCAAAAACTAGCAATAAAGTACCACATATGAGAATAAAGTACTGTATATTTAATTTCTATCCCTATGATACTGGTCTTTGGAGAACCTTAAAATGTTTCCCAACTTTGAAGTTCAATTATTCTCAAATCACAGAATCTTAAGAGTTGGAAAGAGATTTAGAAGTCCCCCATTGCAGGAATACTTTCTATCACCTCCTAGGCAAAAGGTCCTCCAGCCTTTGCTGGAATACTTTCAGCAATGGCACAATTTTGCAAGGCAGTCCACTGCATTATCACAAAATTCTTACAATCACTGGAAATCTGCCTTCCTGAACTTCTACCCAAGGATCCTAGTTCTGCTCTCTGGAACAACACATGGTAAATTAATCTCTGAAATACAGTCACTTCTAGAATTAGGATATACTTGTATTTATCAATTTGGTTACACAAAGTGAAAAAGGAAGGTCAAAGAAAGAGAGAGAGGGAGGAAGGGAGGGAAAGAGGGAGGAAGAGGGAGGGAGGGAGGGAGGGAAGAAAGAAAGAAAAGGGAGAAAAGAAGGAAGGAAGGAGAAAAAAAGAAAGGCTATACACAACAAAATTTTAAAGTTCAGGAAACTATGCTGAAATTATAAGCCAGCATATTTTCAAGATATCAAAGCTCACACCTCAGTTAACATAATTAAGAGTAACTCGATTGTTTAAAGTGGAAGGCAGTATAGTGTTTATTGAAATCCTTTTTCCAACTTGAAACTACTAAATCCACAACACTGTTTTAAAAATTACAATTTTGTAAGTTAAAAATGGTTTTTCCAATTGCTCCTATTTTCATTAGGTTTATTTCTCTCTAAAACATCTGAATTTCTTTTTTAAGATTCCATTTATTTATTTTCAAAAATAAAGCCTAAAAGAATAGTGTAAAGCGTGAGGCTGGGGCGAGGGGCGAGGAGCAAGGCAAAGAAGGGCCCTGCAGGAAAAGGCTGGTTACTGGGTATTTTCCCGCTGGAAGCAGGCTTCACTGGCCATAGGCATCTCAACTAGCGAGCCGTACAAGCACGACCCAAGAACAAGAACGATCATGATCAATGAACGTAAGGCATAAATGTCTATAAAATGTAAATGACTTGGCACTAGTCGTCAAGCAGCACCAGATGCTTCGGGATCTCGTAGAGGAAAGGTAAGAGATCCAAACAGCAGAGAGCACAGCCACCCTTTGGGGGAGGGGAGGAGGGAAGAAACCGAGGAGTAACTACCGTTCAGCAGTCCAATGAAGCCCGAACAGTGAAGAGCACAAGAAAGACTGCAAGTGACTAGGGGGAAGGCACACACCCCGGAGATCCTGAAGAAGGGCGTGCAGTGTGCGAATTCTAAACGAGTTCATGAAATGGGTGCGGGGAAGGGGTAGTGGATGGGAGTAAAGGGCAACGCAGAAGGTCCACGGTCCTCACCCTGCAGCAGAGCAACTGAGGGTAAAGGAAGGGGGAGGGTGAAAAGCCAGAATGACTCATTCCCGAAAGGAAGTGCTCAAGCCATAGGAAGGCATGCCACAGGGGGGTTCAGGCGAGGATTGTGAGCTAGGTGCCCAGAGTTATGGGGGCCAAAATCAACGTCCTGTAGTTCCTGCAGCTCGTCTTTAAAATGGGGGGTATGGGGGGTTAGCGGCAGCCGAGTGCCAAGGCCTGGGAAGCAGCGCGGCGCGTGCGCAGTGGCGTTCGGCGGGACCCGCCGAGGCAAAGCGGAGCCGCAGTGACAGAAGCGAGCGGAGCGGCCGCAGGGAGGGACTCACCGAGGCACAGGGGCTGGAGGTGGTGCTGGGAGTAGGTGACCGCTGGACCGTGACCAAAGCCATCTAGGCGCTGCTGTGTTGTTCCGGGCAGGGCATTCTTGTCCTGAGTGTGGGGGACGGGAGGGTGACGGAGCCGGAATGGAGAAAGGAGTGTGGGGTAGGGATGAGAGGAATGGGGAGGAGGAGGAGGAAGAAGAGGAGGAGGCCGCGGGAACGGCCACAGGCTCCGCACCCACCACCGGACTCTTGCAGACTGACGCGCCGAACGGGACTGGCGGGCGGTTCAGCAGCTGCGGGGCACAATGAGCGCTCCCAGTGCGCAGGCGCCACCTGTCAGCAACCGCCTCTCCCCTCGGCGCGCGCCACCGCCTCGCAGTAACCCTTGAGTTGCCGGAAGCCAGCTGGGAGTGCGCGCCTCTGGCCGCCGTCCGCTCCCGGGTTTCCTTCCTCTTTCGCGCTGCAATCGCGGTGTTTGACTGCCAGGAGCTGTGGAATGGGGTGGAGCGAGGGGCCCCAGGGTTGGGGCTGCTGGAGTCTCCACTCCTCTGGGACAACCATTTAAGAGGTGGGGCGCACAGCTTAACCAACTTTAGTGAAAAGAAAGTGAGGTGAAAACCTGACTCAAACATATTTTCTGGTGGGAAGAGCTCCGCGGGCGTTCAAACGCTTTCTCTGAATGTGGGTGGAACTTAAGAGTCTAGAAACTCTCCTGGCGAGACCAGTGTATTCCCCCTTTGACCCAGCTCTCGGGGGCTTTTTCTAAGTTTTCCCACCTTTCGGTCTGAGAGTCCATGTTTTATGACGAGACTACGAAAAAAAGATTTTTAATTTTATACCTTGGGAAGCTTCATGACAGCCTTATGATTCCTGTATTATCCTGGTCCTTGTCTAAGGACTCATTCATTATTCCTGAGGTGAAGAGAGGAGAGGCTGAGAGCCTGGGAGGCCAAGAAAGCTGCTCTGACCGAGTTGTCAGGGCCCAACCTGCTATTTACCTCCCACTTGCTTCCTACTGAGAAGAGATTCTCTTAAACAGGATTTGCTTCTTGAGGTCTCTTCTCCTTGTCTCTAGATTTCATTATTTCGTAGACATACGTGAAATGTAGATTAAATATTTTAAACGTATATTTTTTAAAAGGAAACCGTCAGCAGAACATAAGCCAAGAGGTAATGAAAAATCAAGATTAAAAAGCAGAAAAGATCGCACTTTGCAAATACCATTGACTATTTACACAAAGAAAACTGACAAAGCTACTTCTCAATTTGCGTGGATGCGCTGGTAAATGCCACCACACATATCAAAGCTGTAGAAAAAACATTCAGGAGTGTGCCATTATTAAAGCCCACCTCCTCCTGTTTCTCAAACTCTTTCAGGTCTCATTGCTTTTTTTAAGAAGCAGTGACAACGAAGCTTGTCATGAGCTCTTTCTGGCTTCTGTGTGGTTAAGTGCCACTAGAGCACTCTGTGCTGAGCCTTCGTTCTCTCCCTGGGGCCCTGTGGTTGAAATAATAAGCAGGGAGGTTCCATCCAGAATCAGAACTGAGGGTCCCTGTAGTATATGTATTCTTATGTGGAAATGTATTAGAGAGAAGCCAGCCGGTAGGCTTTTGCCCCCTGGTGGTGGTCAAGAGTGCCTGCCAGACAAAATTAAAGATGTATGGTTCGCAGATTAAACAATCTGGACTGTGTGTTTCCAAGAGCCAAGTAGTAAACAGGAAAAGAGTAGACAAAATTCAGAAGAATTTTGAACCAATGCTTAGGAGACCAAACAGGAAACTATATGCATAGCCAAGAAATACCAAGGCTGTGCAGAAGAAATCCAGCCATAAATGCCTGTTTTTTAATATTACATGGCTGAATACTTTCTGAACAGTGGTTGTACACAGAGCTGAAAGCTCAATGAACTCAAATAAATGAAAACATATGATTTGTAAACCAAAGTATCATAATAGAAAAAAATATTATTCAATAGGTCTTAGTAATGTACTTATATGTTGATTTTCTTACTGCGTAGGGACAGCCACACTGATTATCTACTTTTGTGTAACAATATAATCTTAAATTCCTTTGGAACATGAGAGACGTAATCTTACAGTGGGAAAGAGCACTACTATAGGGGTCAAAAGACCTGGCCTCTAGTTCCAGCTCTGTAAAACCTTAAGCAAAATGACTTATGCTTTTTGAACTTTAGTTTTTCCATTTCTAATGAGATAATATATGGTAAAGTGCAGTATAAAGTGTAAAGCCTTGAATATAATTAAAATTATTATTCTCTAAAGTTTGCTCCAAGTCCGCTTTTGCTTAGTATATCCTATGTGTATAAAATAGCATCAAGAAAAAAGGGAATAAAAGGAACATGATTAATGCCTTTTCTTAATAGTAAAAGTAGATTAGTGGTCAAGACATATCTCACGTGTAGGTAGGCATAAAACACCTTTATTCAGCATATCTGGGGTGATAAAATCCTGGTCAAAATTGGGAGTATAACGTACCCAAATTCACATGAAGTTTCTATCAAGAAATTAATTTATTAATTTCCTGGTATATGAGATCTGTCAATTAAGTTTGCAAACTTGCCACTGTGCACTTACATTGGCAACACTACAAACAACTCAGTAAGATTTCATAATCTTGGTGTATCTGTGTCTCACAGCTGTGTTTGTGTCAACATGTGGCGGTGTCTTGCTGAGTGGCATTCATTATTGTTGTTGCATGTTTTTGTGTGCCATCCTGAGAATGTCAGAGCTTGAATTAGAGTAATGAACAAACATAAAATTTCTTATTAAACTTGGCAAGAGTGGAAGTGAAATCAGGGACATGTTAGTCCAAGTTTATGGGGATAATGCCATGAAGAAAATGACAGACAAATGGATTAAACTTTTTTCTGAGGGGAGAGAAAGCATCACTGATGAAGAGAGGTCAGGGCAGCCAGTAACCAGCAGAAGTATGAAAACATTGCAAAAATATTTCAAATTGTTAGTCAAAACCATTGGCTGACTGTGAGAAGTATAGCAGATCAAGTAAACATCTATAGAGAAACAAAAAAATCTTAACTATAAATCTTGGCATGAGAAAGGTGTGTGCAAAAATGGTCCCAAAGGAGCTCACCGATGAACAAAAGCAAAGGAGAGTCAAAGTTTGCCAAGACCTCTTGAAGAAGCAAGACAATGTTTTGGACCATGTTATCACTGGTGATGAAACATGGGAGTACCAATATGACCCTGAAACAAAGCATCAAAGTGCACAATGGAAGTCAGCCAATTCTCCATGACCAAAAATGTTCCATCAGTCCAAATCAAGAGTCAAAATGATGTTGCTAATCTGTTTTTTTTATATCAGAGGGATTGTTCATTATGAATTTGTACCAACTGGACAAACAGTCAACCAAGTTGACTATTTGGAAATTCTGAAAAGGTTACGTGATAAAAGACGATAAGGACCTGAACTTTTCACCAACCACTCATGTGTCTTGCATCATGACAATCATCAGCTCACCCGGCACTGCTGTGAAAGAGTTTTTAACCAGTAAATAAATAATTGTATAGGGACACCCTCCCTACTCATCTGATTTGGCCCCCATAACTTTTTTCTTTACTTGAAGATAAAGGAAATATTGAAAGGAAGACATTTTGATGACATTCAGGACATCAAGGGTCATATGATGACAACTCTGATGGCCATTCCAGAAAAAGAGTTCCAAAATTGCTTTGAAGGGTAGACTAGGCATTAGTGCATAACTTCCCCAGGGGAGTACTTCAAAGGTGACCACAGTGATATTCAGCAATGAGGCATGTAGCATTTTTCCTAGGATGAGTTTGCAAACTTAATTGCCATACCTCATATAACCCTTTAAGGAAACTAACATTTAGAAATTATTGGTGCATGTTCATTTATTTACTCACCATTGAGAAAATGTTGAGTGTGTATTATATACTAGACACTGTTTTAAGAACAAAGAAAGTTTGTTTACCTCTTAGGGGTTATAGCTCATTAACAGGGAAAACCACATCAAAATTTTGCACTAAGCTTAATGGTACTGTGGCTTTAGTCACCTCTATTATGTTCCAAGCAAATTACACATATAGAAGGCTAGATATGTACAAAGTGTTTTAGAAACACAGAGGAGAAGGTCTGGACCAATGTATGCTTTATGATACTAGCTTTCAGGCTTTGACTGCAGATCCTTAGCTAGTTTGTGAACTGAGCTGGATCACATGTAAGCATTTGAATCTGTGCTCTTCCATAGGCTCTACCCTGGTTCTTACTTGGTCTTCTGGTGACTTGAGGGAGAAGGTATCTACTTTAAAGAGAGAAAAGAATCTTATTATTAATCTAGTTAAATTTGAGAAGAGAGAAGCCAAGAACAGGATTCTCAAATGAGTGAGTCAAAGAGATAAAAGTCCTCAAAGTTCTATTTATTATAGCACCTTTATTCTTCCCATCTGTGATAATTGAAGCCTATTTGTGCCTTTGGAGTTCATTTAACCCTTAACTTGTATCATCACTTCTTCAGGGGTAAAATTATAGGGAAACTTTTTAAGTTTCTGAGACCAGCTGGCTCTTAAGCTTTGAGAATCTGATGTAAACTGTTAACAGTCTCTCCAGAAAGATGCACTTGTATATTTTACACCCTCAACTGAAATCCTTTAGGGGCCCCAGGCTAAGAATTTTTTTCTAAAGTTTAAAGAAGTGCTTCTCAACCTTTTTTCATATCATGACATCCATAGAAATGATGATACTTATATAGCATACTGGGATAAATGAAAGGGGATTTGGAGGCAACTACATGAGCCTTGGTGAAAAAAAAATTTGTTTTCTTTATACACTATAATGAGAAAATAAATGTATTAAGGATGATAAATATTGAATTTATAAAAGCTTCCAAAATCTTCTCAAAAATTTAAAAACCTGAGATTGCTTCTCTAAATATAACTTTTTTATGTAGAGTTTTATGATTGAAATGACTATGTAATTCCTGAACAAGAGAGTTTAACAGTGATCAATCACTTGGTAGACACTATTTATGATAACTTATTTTATACAAGTAGGTGATAAATTTAAAACTATTTCACAACTAATTCACAATTTACAAATATAAATTATATTTGATTCTGATGGCTTTTACTTTTTTCCCACTTGCTACTTCCTGCTCCCCAGATCCAATCAGCATAATGTCATAAATATACTGGACCAATGGAATGCATGCTGATTGGAACATCAAGACGTTCAAGATCTCTATGGACTATATCATGCAGAAAGCAGGAGAATTGATGATGTAGCCCTGGGGCAAGACTGTGAAGTTATATTTAGTTGGCCCTGCCAAATAAAAAGCAAATTGCTTCTGGTATTTCTTGCCAATTTGTATGGAGAAATAAGCATTTGAGGTAAAATAGTTGCATACTAGGTGGCAGGGGCTATGTTGATTTGCTCCAGTAAAGATACTACATATGAAAGAGCAGTTGTAATTGGAGTGAAACATGCAAGTAAAATTGGCATGAGCTATTTTTTCATCACCCTTCTTTCAAATCTGTATTGGTGTCACTTAAACATAGGCCATTGTGGAGTCTAAGTTTCAGTGAACTTACCAAGTAAATGGTTAGTGTCACTTCCAGCTGGAGATGCTAACACATTCAATCCTTAATCTCTGATAAGTGTACCCATATTAAGAAATTCTAACTAACTTAGTATTATATTCTGTGCTCCTTGCTTTAGCTCCCTTACAATATACTCTACTGGGCATTAAACAAATAATCACAAATGTCTGGGTTTCTGCCAGTATATAAGCAAATAGCAGAAATCCTTTGTTGTATAAGTTATTGCCTCCTGGTTAGACTTTGTATTTTACCTGCTGGGGCATTTTAAGATATGATTTTAGTTATGAGTCTATTCAAAGTAAGAAGTGGTTGTGTTGAATCTTGAGGAAAATGGACATCCTCTTGCAAGGCAATTGCCCCAGATGAGATTATTACAAAGTTTTCAATTAAGAGGAAGCTAGTCTCTATCAATATAGGAGGACAAACTGCTCCTATTGGCCAAAGAGGCTCAGAGTGACTCAGGACTTTGAGATGATCAGTTTTCTAGTCCAACTAAATGTCTATATTCCTAACTTCAGTGACTCACTTCTGCCCAATCAATGCCCCAATTTTCTTATGTCTGGACTGTGAATTCAATTAATACTGTAATTCTGAAATCCATAGCTCTTAATGAACTGACCAATTTATTATTATATAATGACTTTATCTTGTTGCAGTTTTTGGTATGAAGTCTATGCATTTTGTCTGATATAGGTACAGCTACCTCTGCTGTCTTTTGGTTATCATTTGCATGGAATATCTTTTTCTATCCTTATACTTTGAGGCAATATGTGTCCTTAAAGCTGATGTGAGTCTCTTGTAGACAGCATATACTTGGGTCTTATTTTTTTTATGCATCTAGCCATTGTATTCATGTACACTTAGAGTAATTATTGATAGGTAAGGGCTTATTCTACTAATGTCATCTTACTGTTTTCTGGCTGTTTTATAGTTCTTTTTCCCCACTTTCTGCCTTCCTTTATGAATTAATGGTTTTCCATAATGATATGCTTTGATTCCTTTCTCTTTATCTTTTGTGCATCTACTGTAGGTTTTTGCTTTGTGGTTAATATGAGGCTTACACAAAACATAGATACAATAATTTATTTTAACTTAGTTTCAATTACACACAAAAACTCTACTTTTTAAAACCACACTCCCCCAACATTTTATGTTAGACTTAATTGGGTTGACATTGGTTAACAAGAATGATATAGGTTCCAGGTGTACAATTCTACAGTAAATTGTCTATGTGTTGCATTATATGTTCACCACACAGTATCAACTCTCTTTCCATCACCATATGTTTGGCTCCCATTCTCTCCTCTCCCACCCCCTACCTATTTTCCTACTCCCTCCCACTTTGTCCCCAAGCACTAAACTATTGACTGTCCATGAGTTTTATTTTTAATGCTGCTTTCAGTTTTATATTCCACATATATGTGAAATTATATCATTCTTGGTTTTTTCCTGTCTGACTTATTTTGCTTAGCATGATGTTCTATGAGTCCATCCATTTTGTTGCAAATGACAGTATTTCATCTTTTCTTATAGCGGAGTAATATTTCATTGTGTATATATACCACAGCTTCTTTATCCAGTCATCTATCAAAGGGTACTTCGGTTGTTTCCATGTCTTAGTCACCATGAACAGTGCTATGATGAACATTGGAATACATAAGTATTTGTGGACTAAGGTTTTCAAATTTGGGGGATACATACCTAGAAGGGTGATTGCTGGGTCATATGGTAACTTCATTCCCAATTTCCTGAGGAAACTTTGCACTGTCTTCCGTAGTGGTTGTACCAACTTGCATTCCCATCAGCAACAAACGCGCAAGAGTTCCTTTTTCTCCACAGCCTCTCCAGCACTTGTTATTGCTTGTCTTGTTGATAATAGCCACTAAGAGGTATGAGATATCTCATTGTGGTTTTGATTTGCATTTTCCTAATAGCTAATGAAGTTGAGCATTTTTTCATATGTCTGTTGGCTGTTTGTATATTTTTGTGGGAGAATTATCTGTTTAGGTTCTCTGCCCATTTTTTAATTGAGTTGTTTGTTTTTTTGTTGTTGAGTCACACTAGTTCTTAATATATTCTAGATATTATTCCCTTAACAGATGCATTGTTTGCAAATATTTTCTCCCATTCAGTTGGCTGTCTCTTTGCTTTGTTGAAGGTTTCTTTTGCTGTGCAGAAGCTTTTTAGTTTGATATAGTCCTATTCATTTATTTTTGCTTTTATTTCCTTTGCCTTTGAGGTCAGATTCATGAAGTCCTCCTTGAACCTGAGATCTATAAGTTTAGTACCAATGTTTTCTTCTATATGGTTTATTGTTTTAGGTCTTCTGTGGAGGTCTTTAATCCATTTTGAATTAACTTTAATGTATTGTGACAGTTCACAGCTCAGATTCATTCTTTTGCATATGGTTTTCCAGTTTTCCCAGCACAATCTACTGAAAAAGGCTTTCTTTTCCCCATTGCATATTTTTTGCTTCTTTATAAAAAATTATTTTTCCATATATTTATGGATTTATTTCTGGGGTTTAAGTTCTGTTCCATTAGTCTGTGTTTCTGTTTTTCTGCCAATACCAAGCTGTTTTGATTATTGATGGTTTGTAGTATAAATTCAAATCAGGGAGCATGATACCATCAGCCTTACTCTTTTTATATAGTATTGCTTTGATGATTCAAGGTCTTTTTGTGGTTTCATACAAATCTGGTAATTTTTAAAAATCTATTTCTTGAAAGTATGTTTGTGGGATTTTGATGGAAATTGCATTAAATCTGTAAATTGCCTTGGTTAATATGGCCATTTTAACAGCATTGTCTTCCTATCCATGAACATAGAATATCTTTCCGTTTCTCTGTGTCCTCTTTAATTTCTTTCAAAAGAGTTGTATAGTTTTCCATTTATAAGTCCATCATGTTCTTTGTTAAGTTAATTCACAGGTATTTCATTCTTTTTGTTGCAATCACAAAAAGTACTCATTCTCTCAAATCTTTTTCTAAAAATTTGTTGTTTGTATATAGGAATGCTATTGATTTTGTATCCTGTATTCATTTATTGTTTCTAACAGTTTCCTGGTGGAGTCCTTGGAATTTTCTATATAAAGGATTATGTCATCTGCAAATAGTGACAGTTTGACTTTTTCTCTCCCAATTTGGATACCTTTTATTTCTTTTTCTTACCTGATTGCTCTGGCCAGAACTTCTACTACTATATCGAATACCAGTAGTGACAGTGGGCATCCCTGTCTTGCTCCTGATTTTAGGGGAATGGGCTTCAGCTTTTTCCCATTCAGTATAATATTAGCTGAGGGTTTGTCATATATGGACTTTATTATATTGAGATACTTTCCTTCTATACCCATTTTATTCAGTGTTTTGATGATGAATGAATGTTGTATCTTGTCAAATGCCTTTTCTGCATCAATATATATGATCATATGATTTTTATTTATTTTTGTTTGTTTGTTTATGTGGTGTATCACATTGATTTGCATATGTTGAACCATTTTTGTGCTCCTGAGATGAATCCCACTTGATTGTGGTATATAACCTTTTTTTTTTCCTATACATGTATACTTATTTTTTTTTAATTTATTTTTATTGTTAGACTTATTGGGGTGACGTCTGTTACCAATGATTACATAGGTTTCAGGCATACAATTCTACAGTGCATTGTCAACTTGTTGTATAATAAGTTCATCACCTAATGTGACTTCTCTTTCCATCACCATATATTTAACTTCCCCTCCCTCCTCTCCCACCCACTCTTCTTTCTCCTCTCCCTAACCCACTCATCCCCAAATAAACATTAAACTATTGATTGTGTCCATGGGTTATTTGTTTGTTTGTTCATTTCTTTTTTCTTTGTTGCTTTCAGTTTTATATTTCACATATAAGTGAAGTCATACAGTTTTTGGTTTTTTCTGTCTGGCTTATTTCACTAAGCATGATGATCTCCAGGTCTATCCATTTTGTTGCAAATGGCAATATTTTATCTTTTCTTATAGCTGAGTAATATTCCATTGTGTATATGTACCACCCCTTCCTTACCCAGTCATCTGTCGCAGGGCACTTTGGTTGTTTCCATGTTTTGGCCATTGTGAACAACGCTGCAATGAACATTGGGGTACATAAGTCTTTGCAGACAAAGGTTTTCAAGTTTTTTGGGTAGATCCCCAGAAGGGGGATGGCTGGGTCATATGGTAACTCCATTCCCAATTTTGTGAGGAACCTCCACACTGTCTTCCACAGTGGTTGTACCAGTTTGCACTCTCACCAGCAGTGTACCAGAGTTCCTTTTTCTCCACATCCTCTCCAGCACTTGTTATTCCTTGTCTTGTTGATAACAGCCATTCTCACAGGTGTGAGGTGGTATCTCATTGTGGTTTTGATTTGCATTTCCCTGATAGCTAATGAGGATGAGCATTTTTTCATATGTGTGCTGGCCATTTGTATTTCTTCATGGGAGAGGTGTTTGTTTAGTTTTTCCGCCCATTTTTTAATTGGGTTGTTTGTTTTTTTGTTGTTAAGTCTTATTAGTTCTTTATATATTTTAGATATTAGACCCTTATCTGATGTGATGTTTGCAAGTGTTTTCTCCCATTCAGTTGGCTGTCTCTTTGCTTTGTTGATGATTTCTTTTGCTGTGCAGAAGCTTTTTAGTTTGATGTAGTCCCAGTCCTTTATTTTTGCATTTACTTCCTTTGTCTTTGAAGTCAGGTTCATGAAGTCTTCCTTGAGTCCTAGGTCTATAAGTTTAGTACCTATGTCTTCTTCTATATAGTTTATTGTTTTGGGTCTTACATGGAGGTCTTTAATCCATTTTTAGTTAATTTTGGTATATGGAGAGAGTTCACAGCTCAGGTTCATTCTTTTGCATGTTTTTCCAGTTTTTCCAGCACCATCTACTAAAGAGGCTGTCTTTTCCTCATTGTATGTTTTCCACTTCTTTATCAAAAATTATTTGTCCATAAATTTGTGGATTTATTTATGGGTTTTTCAGTTCTGCTCCATTGGTGTATGTGTCTGTTTTTCTGCCAATACCAAGCTGTTTTGATTATTGATGCTTTGTAATATAAATAGAAGTCAGGGAATGTAATGTCACCAGCCGTATTCTTTTTATGTAGTATTGCTTTGGCAATTCGAGGTCTTTTATGGTTCCATATAAATCTGATAATTCTTTTATCTATTTCATGAAAATATGATTGTGGGATTTTGATGGGTATTGCATTAAATCTGTAGATTGCTTTGGGCAGAATGGCCATTTTAACAATGTTAAGTCTTCCTATCCATGAAGAGGATATTTTTCCATCTCTTAACGTCTGTTTCAACTTCTTTCAAAAGTGTCTTATAGTTTTCCATGTATAAGTCTGTCACGTTCTTTGTTAAGTTAATTGCCAGGTATTCCATTCTTTTTGTTGTGATAGCAAAAGGAATTGATTCCCTCACTTCTTTTTCTGAGGATTTGTTGTTTGTATATAGGAATGCTGTTGACGTTTGTATATTGATTTTGTATCCTGTGACTTTACTGTATTCATTTATTGTTTCTAATATTTCCCTGGTTGAATCTGTGGAATTTTCTATATAAAGGATCATGTCATCTCAAATAGTGACAATTTGACCTCTTCTTTCCAATTTGGATTACTTTTATTCCTTTCTCTTGCCTGATTGCTGTGGCTAGAACTTCCAGTACTATATTAAATAGCAGTGGTGATGGGGAGCATCCCTGTCTTGTTTCTGATTTTAGGCGAATAGGCTTCAGCTTTTACCCACTCTGTATGATGTTAACCAAGGGTTTGTCATATATGGCCTTTATTATGCTGAGATACTTTCCTTCTATACCTATTTTATTTAGTGTTTTGATCATAAATGGATGTTGTATCTTGTCGAAAGCTTTTTCTGCATCAATTGATATGACCATATAATCTTTATCTTTTATTTTGTTTATGTGGTGTATCACATTGATTGATTTTCATATGTTGAACCATCCTTGTGCTCCCGGAATGAATCCCACTTGATCATGATGTATGATCCTTTTGATGCGTTGTTGTATTCTATTTGCTAATATTTTGTTTAGGATTTTTGCATCTGTGTTCATCAGGGATATTGGTCTATAGTTTTCTTATTTTGTGTGGTCTTTACCAGGCTTTGGTATTACGGTAATGTTGGCCTCATAGAATGAGCTAGGAAGTATTGCTTCCTCTTCAGTTTTTTGGAAGAGTCTGAGGAGGATAGGCAGTAATTCTTCTTTGAATGTTTTGTAAAACTCACTGGTGAGACCATCTGGTCCAGGGCTTTTGCCTTTAGGGCGATTATGGATAGTCATTTCAATCTCTTTGCTATTGATGGGTCTATTTAGATTATCCAGTTCTTCGTAGTTCAGTCTAGGTAGGCTGTAAGTTTCTAGAAACTTGTTCATTTCTTGCAGGTTGTTAAATTTACTGGTATAAAGTCCTTCATAATATTTTCTTATAATCCTTTGTATTTCTGTGGTATCAGTGGTAATTTCTCCCCTTTCATTTCTAATTTTGGATATTTGCGTCCTTTCCTTTCATCCTTTGATTAGTCTCGCCAGGGGTTTGTCAATTTTGTTGAATTTCTCAAAGAACCAGCTCTTCGTAATGTTAATTTTTTCTATTGTCCTTCTGTTCTCTAATTGCTTTAGCTCTGCTTTAATTTTTATTATTTCTTTCCTTCTGCTGACTTTGAGTTTTGTCTGCTCTTCTTTTTCTAGCTCTTTAAGATGGGATGCTAAAGTGTTTACTTGTAATTTTTCTTGTTTCTTAAGGTAGGCCTGTACTGATATAAATTTCCCTCTTATTACCGCTTTTGCTGTGTCCCAATAATTCTGATATGGTGCATTTTCATTGTCATTAGTTTCTATATATTTTTTAATCTCATCTTTTATTTGTTCTTTTATCCAGTCAATTTTAAATAAGAAGTTGTTTAATCTCTATGTATATGTGTTTTTTTCTGCTTTCCTTTTACAGTTGAGCTCCAAATTCAAAGATTTGTGGTCTGAGAATACACTTAGTATGATTTCAATATTCTTGAATTTGCTGAGGCTACTTTAATGTCTCAGAATGTAGTCTATTCTTGAGAATGTTCCATGTGCACTAGAAAAGAAGGTATAGTCTCCTTTTGCTGGATGAAGTGTCCTGTAAATGTCAATGATGTCCAATTGCTGTAATGTGTCCTTTAGAGCTGTTATTTCCTTATTTATTTTCTGTTTGGATGATCTGTCCATAGCTGTTAGCAGGGTGTTTAAGTCCCCCACTATGATTGTGTATTCATCAGTTTCTCCTTTCAAGTCTGTTAGTAGTTTCTTTCTATATTTTGGTGCATCCTGGTTGGGAGCATATATGTTGATTAGTGTCAAGTGTTCTTGTTGTTGCATTGTGCCTTTTATCATATGTAATGACCATCTTTGTCTTTTACTATCTTTTTTAACTTGAAGTTTATTTCATCAGATATCAGTATGGCAACTCCTGCTTTTCTCTGGTTACCATTTGCTTGGACTATTGTTTTCCATCCTTTCACTATGAGTCTATGTTTATCCATATGGTTGAGGTGTGTCTCTTGAAGACAGCATATGGATGGGCTTTGTTTTTTAATCCAGTCTGCTACTCTGTGTCTTTTTATTGGTGAGTTCAGTCCATTAACATTTAGAGTGATGATCAATATGTGAGGATTTCCTGTGGCAATTACTTATTTATTTGTTTGTTTTTGTTTTATTTTTATTTCTCTCTTGTTCCCCCAACTCTATTCCATTTTTCCTGATGTTTTGTTTTAGGCTGAAGAGCCTCCTTCAGTATTTCTTGAAGTGCCAACCTTATGCTGGCAAATTCCCTCAGCTTCTGTGTGTCTGAGAAGGTCTTTATTCCACCTTCATATCTGAAAGATAATTTTGCTGGATAATTTGTTCTTGGCTGGAAGTTTCTCTCTTTTAAAGTTTTGAATATTGGATTCCACTCCCTCCTGGCTTGTAGAGTTTCTGCTGAGAAATCTGATGCCAGCCTGATGGGTTTTCCTCTAAAGGTTATAGTTATTTTTTCCCTGGCTGCCTTGAGAATTGTCTCTTTGTCTTTAGTTTTTGACATCTTTAGTACCATATGTCTTGGAGAAGATCTGCTAGGGTCCAGGTATCTGGGAGACCTGTTTTCTTCTTGAACTTGGGGTTCCAGATCTTTCCAGAGGTTTGGAACGTTCTCGTCTACTATTTGTTTGAGTATGCTCTCTGTAGAATGCTCTGCTCCTTCTTTTAATCCTATTATCCTGATGTTGTTTTGTCTCATGGAGTCTGACAGTTCTGGCAGAGTTCTTTCAATTCTTTTGGTTCTGTATTCCTCTTTCTGAGCAGTTTCCATGTTCTGATCTTTGATATCATTCATTCTTTCCTCCATCTGGTTGTCCCTGTTTCCTATGGCAGTTATTTTTTTTTCTCACTTCTTTTATTGTATTATTTATCTCTTTCATTTCCATCTCTATCTTCCTTATGTTTTGAATTTCTTTGTTAAATTGTTCCTTTTGTTGACAGATTTCCTTTTTTATGTCATTCACCTCAACTATGGTGTTCTGCCAGTATGTTTTCATGTCTCTCAGAGTCTTTAAAATGGCTACTTTAGAGAGAAGACAAGATGACGACTGGAGAGGAGGTTTCTAAAGCCTCTCCCAGAAAACACAATTGAACGGCCATCCAGGAGCCAAGAAAGAGGACCCTGAGTGACAAACCGGCTGTTGAGAAATCCACAAATCGCAAGTAAACACCTGAAGGCTGGCGAAAAGAGGGCGAGTTGGGGAGAGGGAAGGGAGCAGAGACAGACCACGCGGGATCTGGACGCGATCCCTGCTGACTATTCGGAGTTGTGCAGTTTGGGGGAGGGGAGATAGACTGGGGAGCTGGGGACGGAAGGAGTTTGGGAGCCAGCCTCTGGAACTTTTGAGTGGTAGAAGGGCTGAGCAAGGACTCTGAACTGCAAAGATAACAACCCAGCTCTAAGCCCCCTGGAGACCTACACAGGGCTGCAGTTCCTGTTCCCAGCCTGCTGCAAAGGCGACCCTGCTGTCTCAGGCCAGGCCCACAGCTTTGGACTTATGGAGCAGGCATTTCCTCGTGCACCCCAGAGTTCCGAAAGCAGTGTGAGCCTTTAGACAGCCAGGT
>PVJL010011192.1:0-19452 GCA_004026885.1 Lyroderma lyra
TTTTTTTCATGGTACTTACCACACTCTGCCATATGTACTCATTTGTTGACTGCCTGCTTTTGCCCACTAGAACAAAAGCTCAATTGTTCATGGAACTTTGTATTGTTCATTCTATGTGCTCAGTGTCGAGCACGAAGCCCAGAATAAAGCAGGCACTCAAAAAGGTGAAGTGACTTTCCCACACTCAAACAAGCCAGACTTTGAACCTAGGAAAACCTGACTTTGAAATCTCTATTCTTGGCTGGATATGGAGTAAAATAATGTATGCTGCCACCCATCTTCAGCCTAACCTTCAACCTCAGGTAACCAGACACACACAGAAGAGAGAACAAGAAGGAGCCCCATCATAAATGGAAGGATTGGAAGGACTGTCAAGGGGGAGGGGAAGCCCCTCCTTCCTGTTTAATTCCTTCCTACCTGAGGGTATCACAGGACATGGTGGGGGGAGGGGTGCACCTTTGGTCAGCAAGAGTAGCTTTCATGTCTCTGTCTCTAAAGAGTCCTACTAGTCCCCAGCTCTTAGAATTACTGCAACATCAAACAGTAATAACTCCTGGCACATACTGATGTGACTAGATAACATCCTGCTTCCTTTCTGGTTCCATGTAGCTATCAAAGAACTCTCTGGTAGAGTATGGCTGTGTAACAGAAAGAGCAAACATGCATGTCCCAGGAGCATTTCTGCTTGGGGTTGCTGGTGGTAGCTTTACATGATAAATGAAAAAGAGTAGGACTATCCATGTGGTGCTGTCTTTGGGGAGAGGAAACCCCAATTTTATTAAGTATCTTTCTTCGGTGAGATAGGACTCTTGAGTCAAGGTCTGAAAAATTCCATGGAGTCAAGCATGCCCACCACCATACAGTGAGTCTCAGGGTTTTGTCTCCCCAGACGACAATCCACTGTTGTTTCATAGAACTCAATGAGGTCCAGGTGACTTTCTAGTTGGAGAGTCAGAAGATTCTGGTGTAGGTGCCTTTTGGGACCCTGTGCCTAATAACAGCCCCTTGACCTAGAGAGTCACTGTTGGGAACTTGGAAATTGGGGGGGGGGGGTGTCAATCATTTTCTTGGATACCTACTATATGCTAGAAGTTCTCTTATATGTCATATAATTTAGCCCACAATCTTGAAAAGTAAGAATTAGCTCCCTTATTTTATGAAAGGAAACATAGATCAGAGGGTCAAGGGGCCATCACAAACCTCAAGGAACTTGTAAGTCATGGGGAGAATTTGAACACTGATCTTTTGGATTCCAGTGTTGGGCTTCCTTCTATTATAACACTCTCTAAGAGCTTGTGGGGGACGCTCCCAGACTCAGTAGTGAAGAAGAACACTGAAGTGAGAATAATGACATTTCTTACCTCATAAGGGTGCTGGGACATTTACGTGAGCCATGCGTGCTGCACCTGGCACACTGTGCAGCACACGGGGACAGCTCACCAGCTGTTCCTATTACCGCTAGTACTGCTATTGGCACTACCATGTGCTCGGCACTGTATGAGATGATGTCCCTAAAGGAGTCACACGTAGGCAGCATCTTGACAGAGGGTCAGGCATGCCAGGCAGGACTAACAGGCCACCCTGTCCAGCTCCAGGGCTGCTGAGAGAATCCTGTAAGAGGCCCTACAGGAAAAGGCTGAGAAACCTCAGCCAGCATGGTGCACACACACGATGGGATGTCTGTGATCTCCGTGGAACACATAATGCAGGTGTGAAAACACAACAGGCTTCAGGCCTACATAGCTGAGAACCAAGAATGTTATTCCAGAAAGCTCCATGAACTAAGCTTGGTCTCCAGTCTCAGCCCCGTGAGTCACCAGGTGTAAGGTCGTTGGATAAAAACTGATCCTAAGTTTCACTTTTCCCAGGTAAAAAGAGGAATGAGTGTAAATATCTTCCTCCACCCTGCTCTGTGCTCGGAGACTGCAGCCTCCATTCCCTGGTCCCCTGAATGCCCTGCCCTCTGGCCTCCAGGTGGGTTTCCAGAAACAGGCACGGGATGGGAGGATGAAAGGAGAGAGAAGTTAGGGTAGTTCACACCATTTCCTTCCTGTCCTTATTCCACAGTAGCTGTTTTTGCTCGGTGACAGAGGGGACTTCATCCTTCATCAGCTCTCCCTGGGTTCCAGTGAATACATTTCTTCCTAGGGTAGAAAGAGCTTTCCACTGTGACTGGTTTCTGGGTCACTGACCAGTCCTCGTTTGTACTCTAACCTTGCCTACCCTTTGTAAATAATTCCTTCATTGAAGTGTCCTCATCTGACACAGCCAAGGATGGCTCTGTTTACAGGCCCCTGAATGACATACTTGGGGCTCTGCAATTAGCCCTCCAGGCACTGTCTTTGGGAGATCTCATCCCCTCCCACACCCTCAACTACCATCTGTTTGTCCATGTCTCTGAAAGCTGACTACTTTGGAAGTCACTGACGTGTGCCTCTTGGTAGTAGCTTACTGGTTGGGGCTTAAAACCTAGTGGGGGAACCAAGATAAACTAAATGCAGAGCAAAAGAGAGTATTGTTAAGCCCTAAACTATGTCCTGTTAAACACTGGGCATCCAGAGATTTAGGTTTGAATTCTAGGCTTATTACAGACTAAATGACGGTTCTGGGGAAAATCCTTTAACCTCAGATTTCTTAGTCACAAAACAGGGAGGTTAATAGCTCTCTCACAAGATCCAAAGAGATCATACATGTGCAAGTACATCTAAATTAAAATGTGATGATGACAGTGCTTTTCTAGTGAACAGCGAATGGCTCACTCACACTCACAAAATAAGTTCCTCTCAAACCTGTACAACCCGAGAGAAACCTACCTAAAACAAACAGAGGAACCAGCTTCAGGGAGTCTAGCAAACAAACAAACCAAACAAACAAAAACAGAACTGTTTTTATTCCTCATATGTCCTAACGTGAACAAGTGGGCCCTTTTGCAAGGCTAAGAGACATTTCGTCCTTCTCTGCCTCTTTCCTGGGCAGGTGGCCAAATGAAGAATTGATCATTTATGCTTCTGTGTTTCCTGAAGAAAAACTACTGGGAGCTGAAATGTCAATATTCTTCCCGGCAACTTGCAAATAATGAAATGCAATTGTCTGGGAACCAAAACTCCTCAACAAGTTCAGGGCATCTGACCAGAGTGTGCATGGAAAAACAAACTCTTGGGGGCTTTGGGAACCTCACAGCTACGAGGAGTGACAGATGGGACACTTCACTGCAGATAACACGCACACACACCCTCGTGTGTGCCAGGTCGGCACTCATTACCAGGTCTGGTGCAGATGGCATGGCCCAGTGTTAATGCTGAGGGAGAGCCTGCAGGGAGAATAGGCCAATTCCTGCCTCATCATCCACCTTGACCTTGGTGCTGGCCCAGGAGGCACTCTGTGGACGATGCTTGCTGGATGGCTATCTACCAGGAAGCAGGGGAAGATACCTCAGCTCCTTTCTCCTCCTCAGCAGACCTGTGGCTCTCAGGGTGGCAACCAGGTCACTGGACATTTTCTTGATGTCTTTTAATTAATATTTGTCAGGAGCAAATCTTCATTTGCCTGGCCTCAAACTCAGGAAGAAGGGACTTCAGCAAGAATCAAGATCCCGGCCTTTATCCCCATCTCTGACTAGGGTCTCCTTGGGGAGCAGGCATGGCTCTATCAGACTGGGCTTTGGAGAGAAGCTGGGTGCACATGGCTCAGTCTCTTCTGGGTTCTCTCTGTGCGACTGCCCATGGGTAGTGAGGCTGTATTCCGCTGTGATCTCATATGTGAGTCAAGGTTCTGCTGTGGGGCAGGGCAGGGGATGAGTGAACTCCCCCATAAACGAAAGGGAAGAGCCTGTCTCTTTCAAGGATACCCACCGTGGCCATGAATCTACCTCATGTCCTCCAGACCAGCATTTATCAGTCATGAAGCTGGAATTTAGAATCCTGTCAGATTACTTTATCCATTTGTCAATCAGATTTGAGCTTGGTAGAAGAAGAGGGCTTATTATTGGATTGCCCTAAATCTTATAACATCACTTAATTATCAGAAAGAAATACATTAACCTCTTCCAAGGTGATAATCTGTGAGAGCAAAATTTTGATGTCTTTTATACCTTTTTCTAGTGTATCTTCTAAGAGATACATTAACTATTAAAATAAACCTTGCATATGTGACAGTTAAAAAAATAAAAAGAAAGCAATGAATACACATTTTAGAAAATGAAGTTTTTAAAAATGATTTATAGTCATACTATAGGAACTCTCTCAGCATCTGATATACATGTTAAACTGCTGAGAAAATCTGTAGAGCATAAAGAAAAATAATAGCTATGGTTATTAAGCAAATATTAAAGAAAAGGCAATATAGAGGGTGTTCTACAGATACTGTCCCATTTAATACTTTCAGGCATTTGGTCAACATTGTTTCTTTTCCTTCCTTTCCTCTTATAATTAAAAAAACTACCCTCCCAAATTGTATCTATTTGACTATTTAAAGATGGTAAAAAAATGCTCATAATATATTGTTAGATGAAAAAGCAGAATATAAAACTATATAAATAGTAACTCCAATTATATTACAGATAAGTGTATACTTCATAAATGTATATAAAAATATAAAGAGAGACTGTAAGTTACATACTTAAAAAATGTTGACACTGGTTTTCTTATGTGGTGAGATTGTAGATGATTACAATTTCCCTCATTACACTTTTCTGTATTTTCAAAGTACTTTACAACGAACATTTTGTGAGTTCTGTAATCAGTAATATAATTAAATTACACTAGTATGTTTTAAATTCATATTTTGTAGAATTCATGCTAACTCATTTGGGTTTCTTTCAATATTTTACATCACTTCTTTTAAAAATAAAAAGAAAGACTATATAGAGACCAGAATGTAGGTCAATTTCCTTTTTTGTGCTTTTAATAGCCATTGAATATCATTATTTTCTTATTTTGTATATGAAAATTTTTTCCAATTTCTTTCTTAGATTTCTTAATGAAAAGCTTTCCTGAAAGCATTTAAAATCAGAAACCTCCCTGTGATATCTCCGTATCTCAATATCTAGATAAATATTACTTTAAAAATATTTTTCCTTTATTACAATATATTTGAGGTACATTACAATGAATTAAATTCATTGTATAAATTACAATGAATAAAATCACCTTATATCTTAATGTAGCATCTTTTACCATATTTATCATATGGTGAAATACATATAATTTATTTAAAAATAACAAAGTGGTTAAAATTCATAAAATCTAAGGGACTGTATAATTTGTTATTACTTTTATTTTGCAGGCATTGCACACTGAAGATAAAACTGAACAAAATGTGATACCCCAAAATGATAAAACAGGGCCTAATAAAATACCTCCACATAGGAAGTACTCAATAACATTTGGTAAATGACTGAAATATCTTCCCAATAAATAAGTACAGTGACCCAAGAAATTTACCAACAAATGAATAGAGAAATTTTTTAACATAATGATTGTATCATCACGTCTTTCGGTCATATGAAGCCTATCATATTTAAAGAAAAATGTTTACACAGCACCTTGAGTTTCATCATGGAATCTTGACATAACTTGTCTCCCCGAGCTGCGGAAACCTCATCAATCCCGATCAGTTTGGCCTTGTACCGGACCCCTTCACCTTTAAATCTCTTTATTAAAGTGGCTTCACTGCGATCCTGACCTAAAAACAGAGAAAGGCAGCATTGAGAGATGTAGGTGTTCTGGCCATGTTAGATTTGAATATCCGCAGCATTGAAATTCGTTCTCATGCTTCTGCTATGTTCTAGGACACTCAAAACATTGGATCAAGTAGAAAAACATGGTAATATTCTTGGATGCAAATTGTGGCTCTTTCCTTTTAAATCCCGAGGCAAATTACTTCTCTCTGAGTCTATGTTTTTTTAGGGAAGAAAAAAGGACTTGAAAATAACCAACCCCAATGGGGCATTAAGATAAATAAATTAGACAACATGCATAATGTACCCAATGTAGTACTGGATACACACTAGATATTCAACAAATGATAATCACCCACTATGAGGCCATGTCTGACATTCTTACTGAAAGTGTATTAGCATTGAGCCTCTTTGGTATTCCTAGCATTTAATATGACTTTGGCCAGCATCCAAGACCCTCCTTACACCCAATTCCATGGGCTGTTTTATAGTGAAACTCCAGAGTAATTGCTTTGCATTGAGTAATGACCCAGGGACAATTATCAAAAAATGGTTTTACAATCTCTCTTCTGCTAACTCATGTGTATACAGAAATAGCCTTCCACACTGTGCCCATACCTTACAATAGGCTTTCTCAATAATTATTAAGATAATGTTTTGCTAAGACATATCAACCAGAAGTTCAAACACATCCACATAAAATAGGGACAGTAAAGTTACTGTGAACTGAGTACGTGCTTCACATGAAATGTTTCATAAACTTTATCCCCATTCTTCTTAACAACTCAACCATATCCATTTCCCAGATGATGAAGGTGAAGGCCACAGAATTTAAGTAGCTTGTCCAAGTTCAATAGGGAAGAATATGAATACACAGAAATTCAAATTTCTAACCTTATCAAACTTTTATCAAACTAGTCACAGGTTGGGGCAGTGCACATGTGTTTCTTAAAACCCAGAACACCCTAGCCCTCTGATATTCATCTTTTGAAGCACCATTTATTTCAACTTCTGATACCTCCTCCATCCTACCCTCATTAGTCAGAAACACAGAGCTGAGGACATTAGATATAACTCAGCCTATTTTGCTCTATCCATATGGTGCACAAACTAAGGACTTTCTATAATGTGGATTTGAGAATAATTTGAGGAAATATCTAAAATAGGGGGAAAAAGACAACAGCAATAGCTAACCATTGTATACTACATAGTTTTTGATTGACAAAACATGACTTGCATTTCATTCATTTATTCATCCCTTATTGAGTATCTCCTCTGTGTCAGATGCTATCACTCACTGGCAACAGGTAACTGAGACAGAGTCTGTGCCCCTAGAAGCTCAAGTTTTTGGTGACTGGAGATAAGTGTTGTGCACTATGCTCGGTGTATAAGATGGTACAAGCTTTCGAATTAGATATCCTCATTTGAAATCATGGCTCTCACCTGTAAACCAGCTAAACTATCTGCTGAGCCCCAGTTTCCTTATCTGTTGGATGAAGATTAAATATCTACTTTCAGAGTTACTATGAATAGTAACTTAAATGAGAATTGTATATGCAAAGCATGCATTGACATGGTAAGTTTTCTATAAACGGGAGCTATCACCACTGTTATCAGCCCAGTAAAAGAGAGTGGAAGACACAAAGCTGAGGGTGGGTGGGCACAGAGGAGAAATGCGGAGGAGCCATGCCTGGACCCATGGTCCCCACCTCCTCGTTCGTGTTTTCCCCACCGTGACTCCTAGCATATTAAAGCTTTTGAAAAAACATTCCATGAAACAAATGCAACATATGGATGATTAGCAAGAAACTAATCAATGGAAAAGGTAAGCCTCCAGGGTTCAGTGAGTGCAGATGTGAGAAGAGAATAAAGCTAAGGACAAGAGAGCAACAAGGCCAATAGTATTACACTGCAGGTCACCTCTCCCTGCATTGTTACGCACTGCTTGGTAGGAGTGGCCTATGGCTTGGTCTATTTTGGGGGAAGGTCATCTTACTCTATAATAAATATCATCTCTGCCTCTTCAACATAGGACACTATTTCAGTCACTAGTTGCATCCCTTTCCCTATCTGGGACTTCCTCTAAGCTTTAATTATAACTGCAATACCAGGTAGCATATATCATGTATTTTACAAAGCATATTATATGCATCAACTTGTTTAGCCCCAGAAATCTTAGAGGTGGGTACTAGTCTCAGTTTTTACAGATGAGGATCTAAGTTGAAGGTTTGAGAGGGCAAGTAATTTATCCAAATTCACTGAGTAAAACCAAAACACAGGTCTGTCTGATGCCAAAGCCCAGGCTGTGGTCTGCTTGTGTTCTGTGTTTTCAAGCCTGTTCTCTCCATCACTATGATGAATTTTTTCTCTTGTACCCAACTTCCCTATAAAGCCCTATCTCTTTCCTGGCCTAAATCTGTTGGTACTCAATACACTAACAGCATTAATACTCCACTGGAGAGACAGCTTGAAAATGGAACAGTTTCCAGCCTACATGTCATGTCTAAAAAATGTCCATGAGTCAGATGCAAAAGCAGCCTTAAGAAACATTTGTCAGGGCACAGAGCTCAGCTGAGGAGGAAGCTCCATAAGGGAGGCAAAGCCAGATCAGGTGAACAAGGGCAGAGATTAATAAGAAAATATTAGGCCATTTAGAGGAAAGTAGGGAGCCCAATTTAGATTAGGACCCAGGGCCAAGCTAATTTGTATGAAGGGCACTTATGCAGTAGATAATCCAGTTTCTCATTAAATGCTCCACCATTAAAAGGGTAATTTTTCATGAGCACATCTTGAGTAAGGTCTCTGTTATATTAGTTAAGAAATAAATAACAGATACCAGAGCCATAAGGCTATTCCATCAGAGACACGTACTACTCGAGGGTGTTAAAGAGAGGGTCAGTTTCCGTGAATCCTAAGTCATCACGAATCCCCAGCTTATTTGGCTGAAATCATCACTGACCCTAGGCTCAGGCTGGACAAGCAAAAAGGTCATGTGTTTAATAAAAGCATTAATTTTATCACTATTATCAAGCATTTACTGTGCCAAGAGTTTTACATATGAGCTTTCATTTAATCTTTATATCTGCTCTTTAAGTTAGACTCTGCAATGAGCCCTTTATTATAGAAGATGACAACAAAGTTCAATGTCATCAGAGCCTGACTTTTTAAATAACTGCTTTATTGAGATATAACTCCCATACCATTCAATTCACCCTTTTAAAGTATACAGTTCAGTGGTTGTAGTACATTTACAGAGGTACACAACTGTCACCACTAGGTAGTTTCAGAACATCTTCATCACCCTGAAAGGAAGCTCTGTGCCCATTAGCAGTCACTCTCTGTCTCCCCCAAGCCCACTAGGCCTAGATAACCACGAATTGACCTTGTGTTTCTCTAAATTCGCCTATTCTGGAGGCAACTTACCCTTCATATAAAAAGGACCATATTATACAATGTGGTCCTTTGTAACTGGCTTCTTTCACTTAGCATCACATTGTCCAGGTTACTGCGTGTTACAGCATGCAGCAATACTTCGTGGTTTTTTTGTTTTCTTTTTTTTCTGAATAATGTCTCATTGTATAAGTATACCACCTCACTTGATGGACATTTTCATTGTGTCCGTTTGTTGTTGTTGTTGTTTGGCTATTATGAATAATGCTGCTATGAGCATTTGGGTACCAGTTTGTGTATGGACATATTTTTTCAATTTTCTTAGTACTCTACCTGTGTTTAACTTTCTGAGGATCTATGAAGCTGTTTTGCCAAAGTGGCTCTACCATTTTCCTACTTCACCTGCAAAGCAGAAGGGTTTTAGTTTCTCTGTCAGATGTTCTTGCTGACATTCTTACTGTCTGTCCTTTTGGCTCTAGCCATTCTAGTGGGTGTTAAGTGATATTGCATCATGGTTTTGTTTTGTATTTTCCTCAGGACTAATGATGTCAAGTGTCTTTTCATGTGCTTTTTGTTCATTTGCATATCTTCTCTGGAGAAATATCTATTCAAACCCCACAACCTGAATTTGAACTTAAGCATTAAGCAAATTTCATGCTGTTCACCATTAGACTATGGGGCCATTGGTGACCGCATGCGCTACTCTGTTATCACACTGACCACTTTTACTCTGTGTCACAACCATTTGAGTAGGCATCTTATGGAGGCTACAGTAAAATAGCAGCTATCTTGCTCCTAGGACAAGTACATCACAAGCACACACTATACCTGACCTCATACCTCATCTCACGTAATCCTCCAGGGTTACTGAAAACAAGGCATTACCCTCATTCTGTGGATAAAGAAACTAAAACCAGAGATAGGTGACTAAAGTCATTTCAATTTGAACTGAGAACAGAATGTCATCCTGTCCTACAAAGGCCTGAGACAAGGGCTGAATGGCCCAGAACATGAACTCTGGATTCAGAGGACCCGAGTTCAATTCCCAGCTCTCCCACCCACACCCCTGACTATGTGGCTTTGTGTAAGTTTTTTACACGTCTGCCACAGTGTCTTTCTCTGAAAACTGTATGTGGCCCAGGACGGCTTTGAATGTGGCCCAACATAAACTTGTAAACTTTCTAAAAACATGAGGGTTCTTTTTGTGATTTTATTTTTAGCTCATCAGCTATCGTTAGTGTTAGTGGATTTTATGTGTGGACCAAGACAATTCTTCTTCTTCTGATGTGGCCCAGGAAAGCCAAAAGGTTGGACACCGCTGGTATAGATAATTAACAGTTGCCCCAACTTGGGGTCAGTGTATAGGTCAAATAAATGACACACAGAGAGTACATAGTATGGTGACTATCGTTTGGGTGAACATACTTTCAACTTGTCTAGGACAGTCCTTGTTTACAACTTTTTTCCTGACACTATTATTACTAACACGATTATTACTCACAAGAGTACCCCGGTTTGGATGATAAATTGTGTGGTCACCCTGATTAAACTATCCTCATTTGTATACCATACTGCCCCAGAGTGTTTTTTTGTGCCAGACACTGTGCTAGCTTTCTGTGGTACCCAGAGGACTGTAAAGTGGTACCTCTCCTGTCTGGAGGAAGCCACATTTCAAAGGGGGACACACACGGCTTTACAAGATATGAGATGGGCTATGAACGTTATTTAGAGCTGAAGGGAGGAGAAATGGTTTCGCCTTGGTGGGGAGAGGATTAGAACAGCTGCAGAGGAGAGATGACATTTGAGGAAGGCTTGATGAGAAAGCAGGGATTCAACAGGAAAACCAGCAAGGGAGAAGCTTTTCAGAAGAGCAAAAAGCATGATGCTCTTCAGAGAGGAGTGAGTCGTTGGGTTCGTCTGAGTGTTTCTCAAACCTAGCTACCTTTTAGAACCGCAGATACTACCCCACAGATTCTTATTAGGTTGGTGTGGGGGTAAGCCTGAGCCAAATGATGTGACTGGGCAGCGCTGTGCTAGAACACATGGCTCCAGTGATGCTGGCGAAGCCTGGAGGGGCCTAATCGTGGAGGACTTGGGAAGTCCAGCAAAAGCTCGTAGGCTTTGTTCGTTAGGCCACGAGAGACATTAATGATCTATCCCAGAAGGCCCTCATCGCTGCGCTGTCTCACTCGAAATGTCAGGCACCTTGCTAGGTTTAGAGAACACTGACATCTCATTCTCAGTCCTCAACTGAGAAGGAGATGAACATGAAGACAAAATCAATGAGGGGCCAGGATGCTGTCTTCCCTCTGCTATCTCATTTCTGCCCCCTTGCTCCAGACCTTTTAAACTCCAGTCCTAGGAGGCCAGGCTTCTCCATCCCTTTTGCCCTTGCTGTTTCCTCTTCTCTGACTTGCTTTGTCTCCTTGACAATTATTTCAAGTATACCCCCAGTCAAGTATGCTCTCTGTAATAAAAGTTTGTTGTTGTTGTTTTTGAAGTGCTCCTCCCTATCCACTAATCTTCACAAACTAAAACACACCTCCTTGACACAGGCTATAAGGCCCTCCAAACCTAGTCCTTGTTTAATTCATCAGCTTCATTGGGGACCACGTTCCCCCTTAATTTTCACATTCTCGCCAGAGTGGCCTTAATCCAGACCCTCCAACAAGCCACGTTCTGTGCAGCTGCGTGCTGTGCTCTGCAGTTGTGCACCTGCTCTCCTTTGGGCCCAGAAGGCATTACCCACCTCTACCTTCCCCCACCCATCCACCCCTTCATGTGTCCCCTTCCACAGCTGAGGTCTCAGCACAGTGCCATGTGCCTGGGAGTCCTGATTCCAGAGATCTATCTGGATGGTACCCTCTGAGACATGTCCACAGTGTTCTCCTGACCATCACCCCACACTCTTACAAGAAATTAACCTCATCTGTAATAATCTGCTTCATATCCAGCCTTCTCATTAGTCTGTAAGCTCTAGAAAGGTGAGAACTATTACCTGAATTTCTCAATATATCATACACACACACACACACACACACAAAGTCACAGAACTACTTGACCAAGGTATACATAGAGCCTGGCATTTTCTTAATACACAGACACGTTTTTTTACTCTCTCCCCTCACAGCATCTGTCACAGCACCCCCGATCCCTTGTTGACTTGGTCTTCATGTGTGTTTCCTCCTCCACATTCGAGCTCTCCGAGGGTGAGGATGGAGCTTGAGTCATCCGTGTTCTCTGAACCTAGCATGGTGCCTGCCATAGAGTGGACCCACAGTGCCCAGCTCTGCTGAATAATTGAATAAATGAATTAATTTATGTATTTATTCAAAAGAGGTTAGTGGACTCCAGGAGTCAGGATCACTGTGGGAAAGTATAAGGGGTCACTTAAAAACCCCTTCCAGACAGACCCTCTTTCAAATTCATTCCATGAATGTGATTCAATTAGTCTTGGAGGAATACAGTTCCTAATGGGATAAAGTAAATGTCACACCCACCGTTATTTTAATATTGCCTTTGCTTTATGCCATTAGGGAAGAACACTTTTCGACCTCATCACAACCTGCTCACCTCATAACCCAGGAAGTGACTCTCCTCTGCATTTAAATGGAGGCAGTCCCCAGGGCACTGAGTCAACTGCCCATTTTGAACAGGCCACAAGGATGCTGTCAGAAATTATACCAGGTCCCTGCATGGAGCAGAAGGCATTGCCAATGTGGAGGTCTCACGCTGGGAGTCACCTTGCAGAAGCTGCAACAAAAACCACCACCGCTATCAGGGTCAGGATCTGAAGGAAGCAGGCCGTCAGCACTGTGCTATGACACCGAGGCTGAGGGCCCACAGAACCTACCGGCACGATAAACGGCCTCCCACTGCGGGCTGTTCTCTAAATAAAGGCCGCAACCAGTCAAATAGGAGGTATTTCACACCCAGGACTGTTCTCGCTTGATCACCTCTGCTCCTCACAGATAATGAGTATGGCCACAGAAACCCACTCAAGAGCCAAAATACTATTTTTTTTTTCAAATGTGGTCAGTCTGGCTGAGAATTCTCTTAAGTTCTGACAGTTATAGTGCATCCCTATCTACTAGAGGTCAATTCCAAAATAGATTTGATATTAAGCTGAGTCTTCACGTCTGTGTTTTAGATTAGGCTGACCATCCCATTTTAAATAGGATAAAAACAACGGTCCTGTCCCATTTCAAATGGTACGTATGGTCAGCCTACTGACACCTTACATTTAGCCCAGTGAGACCAGGCTGACCATACGTACCATTTGAAATGGGACAGGACCTTTACTATCTAGTCAGCTTAGTGTTAGATATTTCACCATCTAAGGAGGCAGCTCAGTTACTTTAACAAAATACGACTGACTCGCTGGCTTAAACAACAGACATTTATCTCTCACTGTTCTGGAGGCTGGGAAGCCTAAGGTTAAGGTGCAAGAAGATTTGGTTCTGGGGAAAGGCCCTCTTCCTGGATTGCAGATGGCCGTGCTCTGGCTGTATCCTCACAGGGCAGGGAGAGAGCCCTCCAGACCGCTTTGGTCTTTCTTGTTTTTCTTAGAAGGTCTCTAATCCCATCATGGGGGCTCTACTCTCGTGACCTCATCTAACCCTAATTGCCTCCCACAAACCCCATTTCCAATACCATCACATGGAGTGTAGGGTTTCAACATATGACTTTGGAAAGAGGGAGAAACACAAACATTCAGTCCAAAACAGGGGGAGCTAGAATTAGGAGGGAAGAGTTACAAAGCTGGACGATACCTGATAATGAGCATGCCTGTCCCATGTTCATAAACTGACTTCACAACAACCTCGGAGACCAAGCAGCTCATTCAGGAGAGAAGGGGGCTGAGGCACAGGGAAGTGATGTCACCGGTGCAAGGCCACACTGCTGGTGAGGGGGACACGGGGTTGCCTGACTCTTTGGAGTCAGAAGGCATTGCAGTAGCCCTGTGACTTCCCATGTGTGCGTGGTATTGGGAAAGTCAGTTAAGTTTTCTGAGTCTTAGACTCTCCACCTGTGCAACACTGTAGCTCCGTGCAGGATAGTTAGAAGGATTAGAAGGGACAACACACCTTTCGCTCTCAGCACGCGCCCCGGCATGTGGCGGTCATTCAGTTCGTGCTTACGGCCTTTCTCCTCCCCACGTCACATACTGCCATTCAGTGCCAGTGGCCCATAGCTAACCACAGCAAAGGCTGCTGCAGTGGAAGTAATGGTCCTAGCTGTTGGGGGATTGCCTGGGAATAAGGGTGCAATTATGAACAGGATGTTCCTTCTTGAAGGCAATAGGGAGATCACCTTATGAATGATTAACACCGCGTCCAAAAGGAGACATCTTCCCTGTATATCTATCTGTATATCTACCTGAATCACCAGGCCATCCACCTTGATGCTATAAAAACCTTAAAGAGAGTTTCAACTCCCAACCCCCACCCCAGCACGCTGGGGGCACCCCACTGTCTGTTAGGTTGTCCGGCTTATGAACCAAGTATGAGGGGAAGTCCCGGGCCCAGCTTCACAGAGCACTCACTTGACTGAGAATTCCCACCTGCAATTATTCAGGTGTTGATGTGCAGTGGACAAACGATTATGTATGCTGGCTGTGCAGGAGACAGTGCTGAGCTGGTATAATTACCTGGCTGGGCAGTGAGCAGAATGAGGAGAACGGCACACTCGGAGGGCTGTTAAAATGTGCTTTTATGAACGTGGTTACTGTCATTATCGCTAAAAGGTAAACTAATTAAAGAGCTAAAACCATATCCAACCTATGATTCCCACACTCATTTTCTATAAAAATGCTGCTCTCTGGTACTTCTTCGGCAAAGAGCTCTGCGTAAAGAGCATCTGGGGTCCGTTGGCACCTTTCTGTATAAGACCAGGTGCGAAGATTCCAGAGAGGCCGATGTGAGGGCCTGGGAATCTGCATTCTCGAAGCCTAGCCCATGCTTCTGAGGCAGAGCCAGATTGGGAGCCACTGAATGACAAAGTGGGGTCCTGTGGGGACTCCATGTGGGTAACCCAATGCTCATGCTCTGAGAGTTGCTCCTCTCATTTCTCTCAGAAAGGTCTACTAGTGTTTGTTTTTTTCATGCTGTGTCTTTTTAAATGATAATTTTAAAAATGTGTTGTAAAAATTGTATATTGTCATTAATGAACTTCATATTAATAACAAAAGAAAACAATCATAGGCCACATCATGCCACCTCAGCAAATCCTTCAGACCAAAAATTTCTTAGCAGTGTCCCCTCAAACATCACTTGAAGTTTCTCCGCAGAGAAACTGAAGAGATGATCATGCCACGTAAGTTTGGGGCACACTTCATATGTGTCCTGGTGACTCCCCACGCACAGGAGTATGTTAGGCAGGAGGAAGCTATGCCTGGGACCCTCCCCTTGATAGACTGTGTGCTCCTGGAGGTGCCATGTGCTTCCTGTGCACCCCAAATAACCAGGACAGTGCCCAGCACAGAGCGAGTACTCAAAAGCACTTAGTGAACACACACACACACACACACACACACACACACACACACACACATGGAGAGAGGGAGGGGGAGGAAGAGGGAGAGGGGAGGGGGAGGGGGAGGGAGAGAATGGGAAACTGCCCTGACTTTCTTTACCCAGAGTGTCCAGCGTCCCCCTCCAAAACACATAGACACAGCATCTCACACCTTTGGAAAACCAAGTTGGTCTTGGGGGCTGCAGGCATAATAGGAAAATGGGTAATCCTATCTTCATGTATGAGGAAGCAGCAGCAAGATGGATACAAGGACAAACCTCCAGGTTTCTGCCATCCTCTGTGGCTGTCGCCTTCTGAAGCCCTTCCAGGAAGACCCAGGAGCTGGTAGATCATGCTAACTTGGGTCCATCAAGGACTAACCAGTCTGGCTTCTAATCTCAGCCTGGTTTGTACAAACTTGCTTACTGAGAGTCTGAGGTTGGCTCACACCATTCACTTCCCTGGGCATTTTACAGCTGGGCTTGTGTCTTTTTCCTGGTGGCCACGAGGCAAAGAAGGTAAAGCTAGTGTGGTGTTGCCACCACGTAGAAGGCAATGTCCTAGGTGTGTGACACTTTACATCAGGAGTGTCCAAGCTTTAGGTTTCCCTGGGCCACATTGGAAGAAGATGAAGTGTCTTGGGCCCCACATAGAATACACTAACGACAGCCGATGAGCTAAAAACAAGATCTGTGCAGAATTTTTGTTACGTTGTAAGGTTTACAAATTTGTGTTGGGCTGCACTGAAAGCTATCCTGGGTCACATGTGGCCAGGGGCCTGACAAGCTTGCTTTAAGTCATGTTGATGCCACAGCGTGGGGCACAGAATAGGTTTTGAATAATACATAAGTTCTTCTTCATTGTCCTTTTATTCCCTCAACAACCCAGCATGGCATATATTATCAGTCCCTTCTTATAGATGACAAAATTGAGACTCTAAGAGATCAAGACTGCTCCAAATTCACAGAGCTAGGAAGAGGCAGGGCCAGGAGCACTGAAATGTAAATGGAATTAACCAGAGTAAGTTTTAAGGAAGAGAATCTGAAGCTTGAGTCTGGGTAAGAAATGAGACAGTAGGAAGCACGGATCTGAATCCAGTGCTTAGAATTATTTTCGTTTCTTCCATCTGCAACCCTAAGGGTTGCATTAATGGTTATACTGCTGCATGGATGAAGGCGAGGCATAATGACACATATAAAACACAACAGGAAAGTCACATCTGTAGTCAAAGGAAGGAAGGGGGCAGGGTAATGATTGGGAAAGAGCAGACAGAGTCCAGGAGAGACCTGGATTCTCAGCAGACTTTGCCATGTCAGAGCCTCCTGACGTAGTGCGAGTCCCTTCACCTCCCTGTGAGGATAACCATGCTCACCTTGCAGGATTACTGTAAGAACTACATGCACTCAGGTGTGGTAAGCACCCACCACAGCCATGCAGCTCCGGGCCAGTGCCATATGTTGACAATATTTTTACTTCCTTTCTCACGAACTGCAGGCCTCATGTGGTATGCCTCCTAGACCCAGTTTTAGGCCTGAAGAACCCCCCGACTCCGTTCTGGTGATACGCTGGCCTGGGTGAGTTACTCTGAGGAAACTGCCCTCCACCAAAGAGAATCATCTCACCTAAGGCCCTGTTCTCCTCACCAACTCTCTCTCCCCACTACAGCTCTCACTTGGTCAATAACTGGTTGCTTTAAGGGGGCTAGGTCTACAGCCGAGGCCCCAAGCCCCATCTGAGACCATTCTGAAAGGCAACTCAGGAGCTCCTGGTGGACAGTGGTATCAGCAGAGGCCTTGTTGTACCTACACCACAGTTCAGCTGCCCAGTCCTGCCACCTGCACTCCTTGTTGGGGTTAATGTGGAGGGCACACCCCAATAAGCTTCCTATAGCAAATCTCTGTCTCTGCCATTGGTTTCCTAAGAACTCACTCAAAGACAGTACAAAATCAATGCATTTGAGGGAGGGTGTTCTGAAAGAGAGGGTCTTGGTGTGGAGAAGCCAGCCAGCAAGTGCTTGCAATGATCTAAGATGGGAGCGGCGCTCAGAGGCAACTCGAGTGCTCAAAGAATGCAAACTGATACTAGCGTTCCCCAGGGTCAAGGCTGGTCAAGGCGGCATATCCAGAGCAAACATCCTCCAAACAAATGCAACTCAGAGGCCCCTGGCAGAACTCCTTGAGGTTTGCCTTCGCGGGTGGGCAGCAGAGTCTGCAGGCATGAACGGGGTGATCACCCACGTAAGGGCACCCTTGCTTCCACCAGAAGTGGGAGGTACAGTGCGAGTTGTTTTTCTAAAGTTCACGACTTGTCTCCCTTTGGCAAAGGCAATGGTAGCAGATATGAGGCACCTACAAAGCCCTGGGAGCTGATGGCTTGTTTGCCAATGAACAAAGAACAGAGACATTTTAAAACGTTTTCTATTTCTATTCTTTAAAACAACTTTTCTTTTTTGCTTTCTAATTATAAAGGGAAATGTGCTCAAACCTTAAAACTTGGAATATGCAAGCGAGATAAAAAGGGGAAAGTCACTCATAATACCTTCCAGGAATATCTATGGTTGCATCTGAGTATATGCTCTTGCAAACTTTTCCTAACACACAGTCATAAATTTTTCAACAACGTTTTCCTACTGTAAGTGTGTAGCTTGCTTCTTTTGTTCAGCAATGTAGATTCTCTTTCGTGTTGGCATTTTTTTGTAACGCAATTCTTAGGGGCTGCATAAGATCCTGTCATATAGATGTATCGTGAACATGTCTCCAATTAAAACAGTGCAAAGAAAGACAATATTGAGAACTCCTTTGAAAGACACCAGAAAGATGGATTTTCCCTGTGAGGACGCCTCCATGGACTTTTTCTACACTGACTCGCATTGACACTTCATTATTTCCTCCTCCCTCTCTTCCACTCCAGGGAGCATGGACTCAGAATAGACAATTGTGTGAAAACCAATGCAAACACCTGAGTCCATGATTTGGGTGACAGAAGAATCATGCATTCGTAGATATGAGGGGAAATTCCCCCAAAATCAAAATTTATTTGTAAAAATTGTGTATTTATTTTACATGTTTAAACTTCAATAACCTTCCAAGGACTCTGTCTTTGATGCAATACAGCTGTTGAGATGCTTTTGCTACTGCTCAAAACAGTTTTGGAACTCATCGATTTTGAAGCCTTTCAGTGCTTCTGTCATTTTTTTGTTTCACCTCTTCCACGTCGGCAAAACATTTCCGTTTGAGGACTTTTTTCACCTGGGGAAGGAAAAAATAGTCGCTTGGGGTAAGACAGGGTGAATAGGAAGGGTAGGGCATGGGGGCCATGCTGTGTTTTGGTCACAAACTGCTGAACACTCAGCATGGTGTGGGCAGGTATGCTGTCATGCCGCACGTTGGTTGTGTAAATCCCCCATCATGAAATGGGCAAACACGTTCAGAGTCTCCAAAAAAATTCAGTGAGGCCAAATGCAGCCTCTCACAACAACGCCAGCTGGTACACTGATGCAGATGGATTCGTAGAATACTCAACCAACAGGAAAAGCCTGTGCAACTAGGGGCCTGCCCTCTGGAAGATAATTCAGTTTTTTTGGGGTTCCCCTCATATGTTGACCATGGAAAGCTGGGTGACTAAGCAACAAGAGAAGCAGGAGAATCAGTTTTACTCAGTGAGCTGGAGTCACGGTGCTGTACAGAACAGCCAAACCCCCAGTTTGAAGTTCTCACCGAATGTGCATGGACACTTGGCATTTAGAAGCCTGTTCAACCAAATGGGAGAAAATATTTGCAAATGATGCCTCCGATAAGGAGCCAATATCTAAAATATATAAAGAACCTGGACAACTCAACAACAAAAAAAAACCAAACAGTCACTTCTCCCAT
>PVJL010011192.1:19552-44434 GCA_004026885.1 Lyroderma lyra
GCCAGCAGACATATGAAAAAATGCTCATCCTCATTAGCTCTCAGGGAAATGCAAATCAAAACCACAATGAGATCCCACCTCACACCTGTGAGAATGGCTGTTATCAACAAGACAAGGAATAACAAGTGCTGGAGAGGATGTGGAGAAAAAGGAACTCTGGTACACTGCTGGTGGGAGTGCAAACTGGTACAACCACTGTGGAAGGTGGTGTGGGGCGGGGGTTCCTCAAAAAACTAAGAATAGAATTGCCATATGATCTGAGTATCTACCCAAAGTCTGCAAATATATATGTACCCCCAAAGTTCACGGCAGCACTATTCACGGTGGCCAAGTCACGGCAATAGCCGAAGTGTCCTCTGATAGATGACTGGACAAAGGAGCTGTGGTACATATACACAATGGAATGTCACTCAGCTGTAAGAAAAGATGAAATCTATGACAACACAGATGAACCTGGAGACCATCATGCTAAGCGAAATATGCCAGACAGAAAAAACCAAGAACTATATGATTCCACTCCTATGTGGAACACAAAATTGAAAGCAACAAAGAAACAAAACTTATTAGTTTAGTGGTTACCTGAGAGTAAGTGGGGAGGAGGGTGGGGGAGAAGAGAGGGGGACCCAAATATATGGTGATGGAAGGAGAACGGACTCTAGGTGGTGAACACATAACACAACACACAAAGTATTGCAGAATTACACACCTGGAACCTCTGTAATTTTTAGTAATCAATGTTACCCCAATAAATTTAACAATAAAAATATGTGGGAAAAGAATAAAAAAATTAAAAGCCTGCTCTTAGACCCAGACAGAGGTTAATTAAACCATAAATGAACAAGGGTTTATATCTTCACATGCAGCTGTGATTGGCCAAGAACTTTCTTCTGTGGTGGCTGCCGCCTTCATGGGGTCCTCTCCATTAGGAAAAACAAAAGGGTTTCATTAGCTATCTCTGCTTCCGACTTGTTTGCAGATTATTTTTTTAAGGGAGATTATTTTGGTCGGGGTATATTCTGGTTTGAGCAAGAGTCCTCATGCTTTATCTTCCATCTGCCTTTTAAACAAGAGGGCTGTGTATACTATCGACTGATTAAATTATTTCTTTAGAGTACAAAGAAGTATCTGTGATGAAGACAACGGAGAGGGCAAATCAATTATTTACTGAGGAGGCTGCCATATAAATTACATTTGATTAAACTCAGAGATAAATCTCACTGATCGAGGCTTTAAGTGGAATGTGCTGGAATCGACAGTGACTAAGTGCTCTCGACATTGGCAGTAATGAAGGCAAGGGCACCGGCCCAGCCCTGACACCCCCGGACTTCTAACACAGTCAGCCTAACATTCACGCATGTCCCCAACATGGGTTGAACGCCTACCATGTAGCCTGGCCCAGGTCCCAGGGTATAATCCTGAAGAGACAGAGACCCTTGTTTTCCTAGAGGTTCTGATGTAAAAGGCAAAGGAAGATAACGAGCCAGTAAATAAATAACACACAAGACCGTCCAGGCAGCGGTAAGTGTTATGAAGATGATGGAAGTTTGATGCAAGGTAGAATGACTGGGACAGGGTGGGGAACCATTAATTTAGACAGGCTGACCCATGAAGGCATTTCCGGTAGAAATGACATTTGGAGGGAGATGTGAGAAGCAAGAGAAGGGCAGTCATGCCAGGAGGGAGTGTGCTTGGCCTGTTTACAAAACAGAGCGAAGTTAGTGCGATAAGAGCAGAGAAATCTAGGGGGACCAAGTGGGAAGTGGCAGCAAAGGAGGTGGCCAGGGCTCCCTCCTGTGCTGCTTCAGAAGTAGGGGGAGGAGTGGGGGCAGGGGGCGTTCTGAGCGCCACGGAAAACCTCTGGGGGATGTCCTGCAGGTGCGTCACGCACATTCTGTACCGATTTCTCTGACTGCTCTGTGGCGAAGAGGGGCAAAGTCAAAGCCAGGGGGACTGAACTAACCCTGGGGTGAGGCGAGACGAGGATGATGGCTGCAGATGTAGACAGATGGGCTGAACCAAAATAGGAGGGCTGTCTGGAAAAAAATCCAGCCACATGTGCCTCCATTCTTCATATTGCATGGCTCAGTACGTTCCGGGCAGCCCTCGTGTATGTTGGAGGACTAGGACGTCCTAGACTGTGCAAGAAACAGGAAATGGCAGGAAGCAAGTAGGACTCCCGAGTTCTGGCTGAAGGACTCGAGTGGAAGGCAGTGACGCCCTGATACAAAGTCATCCCAGTCAGGGATGGAGACAAAGCCAACGGAAGCTGGTGACTCAATGTTTCACCCAAGGCCTTTCAAATCCCAGCTGTGTGCAGCGTGCATGGGATTCAGGAGCAGAGAGACACAACTTCCAAACGCCTGCTCTGCCAGGAGGGTTCCAGTCCTCACGAAGTCCCTGCAAATTCCGTCCTTACAGCGTGGAGTAGAAGAGACGGACCTTGAAGCCTAGGCCTGAAGTAAGGATGTGGGAAAGTGGTCTGTCTGGCACATGGGTGCGCCATAAACGTGAGCTCCTTTCCCTTGCATTTAAATTGAGCAACATAGTTCAGACTGAGCCATGTCAATGCTGAAAACCAGGGCTTCTTAGAATGATATCATCATATGAAAGCACCACTTCCTTTTCTCTTTTTGCTTTTTTATTGCTTCTATGTCACTGTGTGAGAGCTGCGACCTTGTCTCATTCATCAAGAGTAGGCACCTTTTGGTATATATCCAGCCAGATCTCCATGATTAAATCCCCAGCTGACTGCCCTGCCCTAGGAAGCAGTATTGTCATGGCAGCCGTGTTTATGCAATATGACCTCATAGTCTGGCCTCCTTTGGTTGAACCAGATGGTGACACCTGGCCTGAGCTGTGCTGATTAGAGTCCCATCCTTGGGAACTGAGAACTGAAGCAGAGAGAGGAGTCATCTGTCCTCCTGACCAGAATCGTAACATGAGACTGCAGAATTCGGGGCCGGGGGTGTTTTCCTGCTTTTGTCCTGGGTAAGAGAAAGGCAATCTTCCAAAACAGCAAAGGGAAACAGTGTCCTGAAAGAAGTAACCACAGAGAGAAAAGTACTGTTGGAGTCTTTACTGATTCCACATTACTGGGTCATCTCTCCAGAGGCTCAGCTCACACATATCCTTCCTTAAGTTCTGTGACACACCTTTGGCTCCTTGTGATATTGTCCCTCTGTTATATTTAAGTCCATTCAAGGTGACTTCTGTTACTTTCACCTAGAACTATCATTAATCACAGGTAAGAGTTTCTGTATATCTGGCTCCTCACCCACTGCTGGGTGGCAGGGAGACGGTCACCGAAGGCTGGCTACAGGGGAGGGATGTGAATGGCTGCACCCAGTGCACTGCCTCAGGGTCTTTGCTTTACCTCAGATTCTCCTCCCCCCCCCCACCCCCCTTCCCACCTGCTAATAAAGCCACGGAAAGAGAAAGAATTTGGGTCAAGACGATGTTTCCCTTGCTTTCATCACTAAGATCTTAGATCTCAAACTGTCTAATTTTTGTGATTTATCTCCCTGGATGGCTTAGCTTCCAGCGAATTTAATATATAAGAGCTAATACTGTCCTAAACTACTTAATTCGGCCCACTTTCTGCCAACAAGGAACAATACACAGGTCTTTTTGATCAGATAACCAAGTCATGACTGTCTACACAGTCTTGCCGATTCCAACAAGCACCTCCCTCCCAAAGAGCTCAGTGCGGTCACAAGCATGGTCTTAATGCTTCTGAAACCACTGTGACAAACTGCCAGGGAGCGAAGGGGCCACGTTTTCCTGATCGGCAATAGCAGGAAACAACAGATCCATGGCGAACAGGAGTAAGCATTAAATCCCTTTCAGTTTAATCCAGTCAACATTTTAGGAGCCTCTCTTACCTGACAGGCGTCGTGCCAGGGGCCGGGGCTACCACGTGTTAAACACCTACTAGGTTCCAGGTACAGTGATCCAACGTTACCTTTCATTAGCCCTCACCACAGCCCTGAGTGTGACCTGACTTTGTGCAGATGAGAAACCTGCCCGGAGTTCACACAGCTGATAAGGAGAAGTGAGTCGGCCAGGATTCACTGCAGCTCCGCTTGTTTCCACGTCTCTGTGTGTTTCCCACTGTACCCAAGGTGTCTCCCTGAATGAGTAAAATGGAACGACTCCTTTTGAAAAGTCCCAGTCTCGTGGACAAACTCGGTTTCATAAAAGGCAGAATGAACTATGATATAGGTGCCGCCAAAGTACAAAGACAGCTGAGAGAAGAATCCCACACTCTGAGGGAGGGGACAACGCTGGCTGCACAGGTGGGGTGGCACTTCAGTGGGGGACTACGGGATGCGAAGACTCCAGGGCAAATCGCTTAAGCAATCCCGACACAATGGACATACTCATTACTGTGCACCTCCTCAGTCAGGCCCAGGGAAGTGGTGACGAACCCCATAATAGAGGCTCAATTATGCAATGCTTAAGGACATCAATGACCCTATAAGGCAAGTACATTATGGTTTCAATTTTAGAGACCATGAAAGTAGAGTTCGCACGGGATAGGTAACTTCTTCCATGTCACACAAGCTTCCTTTGGCTGCCAATTATTTCAAACCCAGGTCTCTTTGACCCTAAATAATGTATTTTCCCTACTAAGCCATGTCTTCCAAAGAACTGAAAGACAAAAAAGAAAAAAAGAGCTACAAATGATAGGTGCAATAAATTATAAGACCTTTCTCTACCCTCGAGGAATTTACAATCAAGTCAGGGAAGGTAATATATAACCCTCTGAAAACTGAAACAAGAGATCAAGATAGAAAAACAAGGGACAAACGACAGAAGTCATGGCCAGGTCGGCCCAGGAATAACTAGCATATATATAACCCTGAGCAGTGTCCCCAGGGACTGGAGGAGAGGGAGGACTCGGCAGCACGATCCCAAGAGGAAGTCTGCCAGGAGAGTGGGGACTGAAGCCAGGTCTCAAATGATATGCACCGTTTACATGGGCGACCACCTGGGGCCAGGGTTAAAGGCACGAGCGGCAGGGTCAGGCAAGCTGTTGACAATGAGGCTTTCTCTACCTCGGCCCCAAAGTAACTGCTTCACACTGCCAGGCATCCCTCACGGGCCAGGAATGGTACTAGGCACGTGTAGATGATGCCCCTGTGCAGAAAAGCACATGTGCTTCAGAGAGTGGCGTGAGGTGTCCCCGTCAGCCAGCCAGGAAGAGGAGGTGTCTGCATTCCGATGTGCCCGTCTGACTCCAAGCTCACACTCTTTCCGGGGCACTCCCCGACCTGTGCCGTCGGGCTCAGATTTTGCAGGCTGGTGAATGCCAGCGCGGCTTTTCTCTGTGGACGGTGGGATGTCTTTGCTCAGGGGCATGACTCTAACAGGGTCCGGTCGTATTATGGAGGAAGTGTGTAAGCCTGGTTGAAGTAAGGAAAATTGGGGCTGGGAACAGGAAGGAGCCTTTCAGCCCCCTTTTAGGAAAGGAATCAACAAGAAGTGAAGACTCTCAAAGGCAACCAAAATCTTGATAGTCCACAAATTGACTAATCTGGTTCCAAAATCACTACATTTGAGAGGGCTACAACAAAAGGCTACTGCGGAGAGCTGACGCCACAGGTCCTGCTCTCAGGAGGGCAAAGGCATCGAAGAGCTGTTTGTCACAGTGGGCCTGTCCCTGTGCTCCCTGTCCTCGGTGCCTGCACACAACCAGACAGCGGACTGCCTCCTCTTCCTCTTGCGCTTCTGTGACTGTCTTGGTACTCCTTCTTTCCTGACTTGTGTGCATCCTTTCTTTCCAGATCTTTAATGGAGGCATTCTCTAATGTTCTGTCCACTGTCTTTTTTTTTCCTACTGGATAATCTCACCCTTTCCTAGATGGCCTGCAGTCAACATAGTTAGCTCCGCTACCTCTCCTGAGCCCGGTGCCCACATTTCCATCTGCCTTCTAAATGCTTACATCTGAATTTCTTACCATGACCACAACTGAACATGTATAGAACTGAGAGGACCAATTTCTCTTTTGTTCAAACAGGCTCGTCCCTCTCAATGTCCAGATCCACAGCCACCCCAACTCCCATTTGCCCCCGTGAAGCTTCACCAGGCCAAGTTGGGGTGTAGTCGTCACAGTACTGTAATCTAACAATTCGTTTAGGGGAGCATTAACAGCAGCACCCAGCACACTGAGTCATTATTAGCAGGTGTGATGTACCAACTGAGATTCTTAGTCATCGCTGGCCCTTTCGTGTCCAGCAGACTCGTCAGCACAATGCAGGTAACATTTTTCAGGTAAGTAAATGCCACGGGCTGTGTACCCTTCACCCAGGGTACAAATTTTAGAGGGACTTTGGATTTTTCCCTTTTTCCTTAGTATGTCTTTCACACAGGTTCTAAGAATTATAAACAATATTTCTAATATGTCCATGCTGTCACCACACTTATTCTGGCCCTCAGATCTCACCTTAATAATCCCATAGTCTACTGGTTAACTTGTGCTCAATTTCTCCCTACTCCAACCCATTTGATACAGAGCTACAAGTTGCTCTTTAGACAGGGCATCGCTATGTCATTCCACTAGTCAAAATTCTTCAATGGCTCCACTTCCACCCAACCCAACCCAACAGAAATCTCTCATCCATGTCACCGATATTTCATCAACTATCTATCACACATCTACTTGCTAAGCACTGGGGAGCCAGAGGTGAACTTGATAGACAAATTCCCTGCCCTCGTAAAGATCACAGTCTTTTCAATTGGAAAGGAAACTAATTTCTTCTCCCTCCCCCACAATGTCCCCAATGCGTGACCTTTGCTTCAGCCAAACGAAGCCCAATGAAACGTGGGCCCCAGAGCACACCCTACATATGTGCACATCCGTGCACTTCCCGGCTCCATTTCGGCTTTCCGAAATAAGAACTTTGGTTCGCCATCTGCCAGGACACCTTCCTGTCCTATCTTCTGCCCATCAGTCCAAATTTTGGGGGAGTCTTGCCTCCGGGTTCTCTCTTAATTGATACATTCAGTTCCTTCCAAAATGCTCTTTTCCCCTGGCTCTCTTTCCCACGATCTATTCGTTCCATTCCCAGGCATTACCAAATGCCCCTTTCTCTTTAGTTCATATTGAAACGGTTATTAAGAAATAAAGATAAATAAACAGAAGTAGGCACACAGAGAAACCAACTAGTTTACAAAACACATTTTCTAACACAACTAAAATCTAGTCACAGATTAAGTCGTCGACAGCCTTACAGGGGCGTGTGTCCCTTTAGCAGGTACAGAGAAACTCACTCAACAAGTTCTTACTTTTCCTAATATTTACCGACCACTTACTATGTGCCAGGCTTTGTGAAAATATTTTACAAGTAATATCTCATTTATTTTTCACAAAAATCCTATAACATAGACACTGTTACCATCCTCGTTTTACGGCTGAGAAACCAAGGCTTACAGAGGTAAAGGTGATACCGGCGGCTGGAATTCATTTGAATTCATGTAACATTTTTTTGACCATTAACAATTTCACCATAACTATTTTAACCCTTAAACGACATACTGCCTCCTTTAAGTAGGTGATTAATGGATAGAATACACCTAGCAAACAGCGTGACACGTGGTAATCATTCAACACGTGGGACAGGTGACAGATGGGGAGAACGAAATCAGGCTGACAGATTAAAGAAAGACACACACACACACACACACACACACATGTGCAAATCACATTCACATGCACCACTGTATAACGTCCTGGCAAAAGATGCCAGAAACTTACTATTCACCTAGTTTACAAAGAACCTTTGATTCTGCCTGGTGCAGGGGTGCTGGCATGTGTCCTCACCTAGGAACTTGCAGGTGCATCTCTGACAGGCTGCTGTCGGAGGCCCCGCGGGCTCTGCTAGGCCCTGGGGGCTGTTCTCTGCAGAACCTCATCTTCTCTGCCGCCCTGCAGGACACAAAAGGGACTGCTCTTTTCCTCAAAGGGCTGGTGTAGATGTGTTTTGGAGAGGTCACAGGTCGGTTACGCTCCCTCTCGGTCTCTGTGTGGAAATCACCCACAGTGAGGCGTCTGGTACTTCAAACGCCTGCAGGCAGCCGCACTGTGGGGTGCCGGCTCCCTCACCGCCGCCCAGATCCGTGGTCCCCAGATCAAGGCGAGGGGTTCAGTACAGCTCGGCAGAACCGAGAGGGCTGCTGAGTCCGTGGATCAGGGCCGCGGGTTCCTGGAGCCGGAGGTCCTTTACACTAAAGCTGCTGGGAGCGGCCATACGGATACTACTGCCCAGGCCGGCGGGGGTTTGTCCACGTAACACGGAATGGTCGGCACAGCTGTACCAAATGGGGCACTGGGGCACAGCCTTGAACGTGAACCCAGATGGAACTCCATTTTAAATTTTAAAAATGCTCAATTAATAGGAATGACGACGTGCGCTGGTTTGGGCCCACTGGCTACAAGGCCAGTCACTCAGGGGGTTCTCGGGGAAGCTTTTCTGGTTCCCTCCTGTGGCCTCCACAGCACCTGCGAGTACCTTTTCCTGGGACAGGAGAAACAGGAGGCCTAGAAGAAAGGGATCCCTCACTTCCCAGCTCTCGGAGATCCCTTAAAAAATGTTGCTTCAAAATGACAAGACCAGCAACCTGTTTGTATCAGCTCTTCCCTTTTAGGTCAGCCTCATGAGGCGATTCTTACTGTCAAATCCTGCACAGCACAACGTGTGGGTAGAAGATTACTGCAGGCACTACCCAGAGGATTCAGAAATACCTATTGCACATCATAGAGAAAGGGGACAGCTGTCGTACAGGCCGTCTGGGAGCCGCGTGGCACGCCTGCGAGGGGGCCCTGCAGCACGCGGATTTGAATCTAAAGGAGGCCCCGGAAGAGGAGGGGCAAGGGAGAAAAATGCAAAGAACAAAAACCTAGTGACAGGAGTTTATTAGTGTCCTGGGGCTGTCCTAATAAAGTACCACAATCTCAGTGGCTTTAAATAACAGGAATTTATTGTCTGACAGTTCTGGAGGTTAGAAGGCCAAGATCAAGGTGTCCCCAGGGTTGGTGCCTTCTGAGGGCTGTGAGGGAGTGAGTCCCAAGGCCCTTGCCTAGCTTCTGGTATTTTGCTGGCAATCCTTGGCATGCCTTATAAACCCACCACTTGAAAGCCATCACCCCAATGTCTGCCATCATCTGCACATGCCATTGTCTGGTAGCACACATGTCTCTATCACCAGTTTCCCCTTCTAGTAAAGACACCAATCATATAGAATTGGGGCCAACTCTAATGACCTCATCCTAACTAATTATATCTGCAACGACCCTATTTCCAAGGTAGGTTGCCTGCTGAGGTACCAGGAGTGGGGTGGTGGGGAGGGACACAACTCCATCCATAACACAGGTGCTTTATCCACGTTAGTTCATTTAATTTTCCAAATAATTCCATGAAAAAAGAACACATTATGCTTCCCTTCCCCCGATGAACAAGTAGAGGCTCAGATGGCGAAACAATGTGGCCACGCCGCACAGGTGGCAAGGATGGAGCTAACCTCTGAACCCACCCCTAACCTGCAACCAGAGGTATCAACCCTCGGTACCTGGTCGGCCGGCTGCCACTGATGGCTGAGCTCGAGCACTAGTCCTTTATAAGGAGCCCTAAGGATCAGAAAAGCAGGGCTGTGTGTCACAGGTACGGCGATCAGAGGCACGCAGCCCTAGGTCCAGCCGCAGACCCCCGAAACGGTGTGAATCGCAAATCACCGGGCTAATAAAGCCCGAACGAGCCCCGAGGTGGAGAGAGTCTCATTTCCAGACAGAGAAACAGATGAGAGAGGAGAATACGTTCTGCAGCTTGCACTACGGAGCTTTCTCAAATTAAAGGAAGCTAAAGCAAAAATGGTCTTCCTCTCGACATTTCATAAAGGCCGTTTTGTTTCTTTTCTGTGCTACTTGGCACAGGGCCCAAAGAACATTTCAGTGTTTAGCTTCGGTTTAGATAAAGAGGATATTATTCTTTTTAACAGAGTGGCCAACGATGGGAGAGGATTCTTTTTACCAGGAAGAAAGAATTGAGATCATGTCAGTCTGTCCGGAAAAGAATGGGGGTGGGGATGGGGGTGGGGGGCTGTTAGGCTCTTGACTCCTGGATTGGAAAGTCTGGAATTGCATGACATTTCCACGTTAAATCTCTAATTTGTGTTTTTGTCGATTCAGATCTAAAAATGAGTAGGAAGGGGTCCCTTCCCTTAAGAAATTCCCAGGATTAGAATCACGTTTGGGTCCTTTGGCACGCACCCTCTTGTCTGGTAGCACACATCTGCACGAGAAGTTTGATAAACTGACTTCAGCTGGCAGCAGGAAGGACTAGAAACCAAAGGGAGTCCCACAGGGGTGCTTGAGAAGGTCCGTCTGACTTAGAACTTTGGCCCTGCAATCCCCACCATCAGGACCCCGTCACTGGCCTTTCACGCTTGGGACCTACTGGTATTTCCACACATTTCCCTCACCTTTCCATACACCTCCCTCTAATACCTGCTCTTGGCATCCTAAACCCAGACACGGGCCTCTTGGCCGGGATCCTGCTGCCCTCCCCTAAGAGCAGGCTGACCAGATGTCCCATTTCAAATGAGACCAGAAACAACAGTACTGTCCTGTTTCACATGGTACGTACTAGGGTCAGCCTACTGGCACCTTGAATTTAGCCCCATGAGACTAGGCTGACCCTGCGTACTGTTGGAAACAGGACAGTACTGTTGTTTTCGGTCCCACTTCAAACAGTACGTCTGGTCAGCCTAGATTTAAACCAATAATTTTCCAATACAAAAATGTATTGATTGAATTGACGGGAATGAGAAAAAAGGAAACATTTAGGCTACAATTTTCTGAGTTCCTACTATGGACTCATGCCTTTTGAATGCTAGTTATTTATGTATGTGCCTTCCTTCTCCTCATCTCAAATCCTCACGACGACTCTGGAGGAGAGGCACGGAGATGTGCTAAACCAGCTGGTGCGTTTAGACGAACTCTCCACGTGATCGGACGCTGGCTTCACTTTGAACACTAATGCCATGTGGGCTACTTGATTTCTGCTCGGTTCTGTCACACTAGATGTTTACTAAGGATCCCATGTGTTTGTTCCCAAACCTGTTTATGAGAGCTGGGATTGTTATCGTAAGTATATAATTATTAAATATGACATATCGCAGTGAAACACGAGTATAAAAAGAAAGGGAGCTGTTAGTTCTATGAAAATGAAGTACTATATTTGGAATAAACAAAAAGGACAAGGTGTGAAAACAAAGTGTTACAAAACAAATTAAGTGAAAAAACACAGGGACCCAGAAGGAGTCTGCCTTCTGGGTCCTTTGCAAGTATTTTAAAATCCCATGCCACTTGAAAGAAACCAAAACTGGAAGTCACAGATGTGTTTTGTGGATGTAGATTTCGTTAGAAGACTACATGGAATTCAGATGAACAAAACTGTACAGATGACAAGGCAAGGCAAGTCCTGGTACGGATGTCAAAAGATCCGCAAACTGGGAGCTCCCTGGTGGTGCAGTGGCTAGGCTTCGGTGCTCTCAATGCTGCTGCCTGGGTTCAATTCCCAGCCAGGGAACTATGCCCCCCCCCCAAAAAAAAAGATTCATAAGCTAATGTATATTTATTATATATTTTCAGTTGAAATAAAATTTAAATGAAGGCATACATATTTTTTTATGATTCCAGACTTTAAATGATTTTTTTATTTTGATTACCTGACCAACTACAGGTGCCAATCTCCTGTGATAAGTGCTAGTAGCAGGAAGATTTCTTCGCTGGGTTAAGAACATCCTATTAGCTAAGGAACTCTTAAGAAAGTCTTCCTACAAAGTAGGTCAATTCCTTGGTCTATAATTCTGGTTTTGTCAAGGCATTTATTCATGAGTTTTCTAATTCAACTCAATTCAAATAGAGTCATATTTCTATTACCACAGAAGAATTATATCCACCAAAGCCTTTGATTTTAGCTCTTTGGTGAACACCAGGAAAATGTTAACCATCTACACAGCATATCTTCTCTGACATGGGCCCCCACCATAGCTTAACAATGACTCAACCTGGGGAATTGCACAGAAAGATCATAGACTTCCCACACAAATTCCAGGGGCTACAGGTGCTCACAGAATCCCCTTCAATGCCAAGGGACAAGGCAGAGAGACTATCAAATACTGGACACTCAGTTCAAACCCCATGAGAAGAGAGCCCCGGAAAAGACCCTCTTTCAGGAAAGCCAGCTTCCAGGCTCATATTCTGAATGGGCTGCATTTTCCTTCTTGAATGTTTCTACCTGACTGAGAACAGGATAGTACAGCAGTTAAGGGCCTGGATTCAAATGCAGCTGTGTGCTTTGGGGCAAGTTACTCAACCTTTCTAAAGCAAGATTCCCCCATCACTCATGTGGTCAGAGGCATGTTCACCTCACAGGGGAGTATTCGCAGATCCCCTGGGGGCTCTGGCATTTTAGTTTCAGCATTAACCCGTGTTAGAGAAGAGAGTCCTTCCATGTTAAATAAAAAGCCCTCCACCATAATCTACATCTTGTTTTAGAATACTGCTCCCTTTGCTTGATAAGGAGATAAAACATCTCTATGATTAGGATTATTTTTTCCTACCTCACTAACATGGGGAGGGACTGAGTGTCAAGAGATCTAGTAAAATCCAGATCTTTCTGGTTTGGGGCAAATGTTTGCAAGAGCTCTGCCAGAAGACAGGAGACTTCCTAAGGCAAACATGTACAAGTGACAAGGTCATGGGGGCAGGATGAGGAAAGGGGGTTTATCTCTGTAATGAGCACTTTGTTCACAGTGTCCATTTAGAACTGGGTGGTAGACACACAGGCCCCAAAGCAAAAAGAAATCTTCCCAAGACTGCAAACCCAAGCAGTCTTCGCCTTCTCTCACATCACTCAGGGCACCGGTCACAATTTATGGAAACTGCTCAGCCCGGTATCTGCTCCAGAATCAGTATTCTATGAAAGGCAAGCAGAGGTATGATCATCATTGTTTTTGTTTTGTTTCAGCTTTGTTTTTTCCAATGTTTATTTTCCTATCCTAACCAAATGACAGGCCATTCCAAGATATTTTTCTCCCAAAGCTGTTTACTTCCAAGGCAATAAAATATAAGAGAGATTAGATGTTTTGGGTGCCACAGATTAGCTACATACCTAAAATCACAATACAGAAAGAAATTAAACTTTCAGTATTTGCCATTCCTTAACTATTCAGTTACGGACTCAGTCAGACCTTTATATGTTTCCTTCAGGTTTTAGTGGTTTACGGCATCTTTTTCTAAAAGCAGAATATGGCTTCCTCTTTTGGAAAATGGGGCTGTCACTATTTGCCTTAGATAGGTAATAGAGGAAGAACTATAACCATCAGTGGAAAAATATTAGAAGTCTGAAATTAGAAAGTGTTGACGGGACCCAGACCAATATGAACTAACCGTTGCTAGGACTGGAAATCAATGTGTAAAAATGTGTTTATATAATAAAGCTGAGACTGTACACACCCTATTCAAAGCTCAGCATGCCCACCCGCTGGCCCGTCCACCTGCATGAAAGCTTACGTGTACCGGAATACTTTAATGAGAGGTCGTACCAGCACCATTCCAAGAGGTCCAAACCCAGAGGGTACAGCGAACATTTGGTAAACTGTGGCATATCCATGCGATGAAATACTATATATCAAGAAAAATAGATGAACTACTATACAAATTACTTTACTGTAGGCAATAATGTGGATGGATCATAAAGTTGCAAAAGGAGATAAGCAGGACAAGATACACCCTGTGTGCTTGCATTTTATAGGAAAAGCAAAATCGGGCAAAACAGAAGCTAATTATGTATGGATTTATTTCTTTGTGGATAAAGTTGTGGAGAAAAACAGGAATGCATCCTGAAAGACAGGAGAGTTTGTGCTGAAGGGGAGAAGTGATGATTGGGAAGGGGCGCAGGGAAATTCTCGGGGGCTCGTTTTGTTACCATGTCTTGATTTGGGCATGTGTTTTATGGGTGTTCATTTTACAGTCATTCATTAGACTATCCATTTATGTTTTATTCCATTTAACGTATTTTCTGCACCTTTATTACATTACACAGTAAGAACTGAAAACATAAAGGTACGTGATCACATCTATCACGCCCCTAACAGTGGGTGCTGATACCCAGTAGGAGCAAAAGAGAGGTGCTCCCACACGCCCTCTACCTCCTAGAGATGAACGGAGAGCTAGGAATAAGGCGCGGAGTGTAACATCCGAAAAGTTTTCTTTAACTGAAAATGACTAATTTAGGCTGCTTTTAATGAAGAAGAAATGCTTTTCTGATTGGTTTTGTTTGTTTTGTTTTATTTTAATTTGGGGAGGTGATGTCAAGAGATTTCAACCTCATTTAGAAATCCTGGGAGTTCCCTGGTGGTGTAGTGGCTTAAGGCTTCGGTGTTGGCGCTGTCAGCGCTGCGGCCTGGGTTCGATTCCCAGTCAGGGAACTACCCACATACCAAAAAGCAAAAAAAAAAAAAAAAAAAAAAGAAAAAAAGAGAAAGAAATCCTGGAATTCCACACTCAGACTCCAGGCAGCAAACGGGCACCTGGGGTTTGGGGCGGAGGAGAAGAGAGGCCTAGACTAGCTGTTTAATGATGGGGGGAGCTGCTCTGCCAGGCTGTGGCGCTCACAGAGGCCCCTGCTGCTTTTATTTAAAGGAGATCCTAGCCCAGTCCAGGTGGATGGCGGATCAAGGCCTAGAGCAGCGATCTGCTAAACATCTCAGAGACTGGAAACCCCAAAGGGCTACATCCAGTCCTTTGTACCTGCAGCCATTAATGACTTCCAGAGGAGCAGAGCTCTGAGAGGGGCAAGAGTAGGTGAGGAGTGGATTTAATTTTCATTCCCGGCCTGCCGCATTCTTAACAGGACCCTGTGAGAATTTACGTCCGATGCAAATTGTGTATTTGTCCCAGATTCAAATGGCAGATCTAGTCTTCATTTCAGACTCATTCGTGGGCTTTTAGCTGCATTTAATAAAAAGTGGCTGTGTTCACTACGAACCAATTTTCCCCTTGAGTTTTATTACTGAAATAGTCAAAATAAATCACCTTGAATCCTCAATCCTACCTGCTTTAAAAGTCAGGGGGGAACATGTTGAAATCTTCTTTAAAAGAAAAAAAAATACACACTTGAAATACCTTTGTGCACTTGAGACAATGATTAGCTATTAAAGTGAAATGGCTTTCTCTTTCCTTTCTATGGGGGGCGGGGGGCAGGCAGTGTGAAGTTTGGTTTCCTCTAAGTGCACAGTAATTTACAATGGCTTGTTTTCACACGTAGGAAGGAAAAGTACTATTTAAAGGAGAAAAGAATTGGGACAGATGGTGAACACTGACCCTCAGGATATTAATCTGTCATCCAGAGGATTACAGCAGCATGCCAATTTTCACAAACCCGTCCTGGTGTTCCAGAACCAGTCTTCTCTGTTTGTTTTGTCCCAATCAGGGCAGGGGAGGGGAGGAAAGGAAAATTGCAACTCCACAAGTGTCCCTTCTCTAATGCACGCCCTTGCTGAAGAAGGCACCACCAAGCTAGAGAGCTTTACTGCTGTGCTTCCACAGCCTCCAAGAGTAACCATTTGCAAACTTGACTTAGACATGATAGGGCCAGCCTGAGGTGACACGGTGTGCAGCAAAGGGGACCGGCGGACACTGCCTTTGTCCTCCTGCTCCCATCAAAAGCCCTGCTCACTCCCCTCTCCTCAACTACCCAAACTTTATTTTGGCTAATAACAATTTTCACATCACCCCTTGACCCCCAATTCTACAATTCTGATCTGTCCCGAAGGTTAAACCAGCTGCACTGCTCGTGCTTACTGTCGGTGTGTCAGCAATCCCGGACTTCCCATTTTTCACCAGCAACGGTTTAAACCAAAAGGCAAAACTCAGAGATTTCAAGGTTTGGGACAGGAGGGCAAGGCTCTTCTGGGGCAAATTTATAGAGGTCCTGAAATCAAGTCACATAGGACAAGCTATTGTACACTAATTTTGGTCCTGGGTAACAATGACAAATTATGTCACCGAGTTCCTACATACACTTCCACTGAAATTCAAGTAGCAGATATCTCTCTCTCTCTCTCTCCTGTTTCTTTTTTCCCTCTCTCCCCTTCTCTCCCTCCATCCCTCCCCCACCCTCTACCCTGAAAACCTGTTACCATCCAAGGATGATAAACATTTATTCCTGTGGAAGAAACCAAGCTAACTAACCACTGTTCAGCTCTTAACGCCCAGTTCAAATGCAACACCTACCTCTTAGTACTCTCGCCCCATCCCATGCTTCTGCAGAGGAATTGCCTTTTCTTTCACTCCGTCATTTGCACCGTCATGGCCCTCGGGACATTATTTTCTCATGGTAACAACTGCCCGAACCTGGCTGCCCATATACATCTTTTGGAGATACGTTTTTTAAAGTACATAATTTTTCCGGGGGCTGCCAGGGATTCAGACTCAGCAAGCCTAGGGTGACGTACGGCAGTGGCCTTTATTAAAAAGCTTCTTGGGTAGTCTTGTGACGTAGACTAGTTTGAGAATCACCCATACCACTTACCCCACCTGACCTCATATTGTAATCATCTGTCCAATAATGGAGGTGCAGTACAGGATGGTATGACTCAGAAGCTGAACTGCCTGGGTTCTAATCTCAGTTCTGACACTTATTAGCTGTGTGATCTTGGGCAAATTATATCATGTCTCTGTGTCTGTTCCCCCAACTGCAGAATGGAGATCTCAGCGCCTAATGCCATTGTGTGTGGTCATGTTACAGTTGTCCTCTACTCAAATGTCAAATACCTAGCCCTGTCTCAGTGACAGGTATCTTTCCAGAACAGGTACCCCAGCCTGCATGTAGTAGACAGTAAAAGGGGCAGACAAGAAGTGACATTCAGACAATCCAATAAGGGGGAAGGAAGTCAATGGAAGGGCCCAGGAAACAGGCCCCAGCTGAGTCTCTTCCAAAGCTAGGCTGGCCGGACAGATGAGGAGAGCGAGTCCCTGACGAGGTCCTCAGAGCTGCCTTCAAACCTGAGTCCTCCCAGGATCAGACGCCAGCCACCCCTGGGCTCTATGCATACCTGATAATCAATGAGCCTTAGAGACGCAGCTGATCAGTGCACCGCACAACGCTATCATTGAACACTTATCTAGAAAACACCCATGACAATCCATTACACAATCTAATTGAGAGAATGGATTAAATGTTTCCTTGTCTCTCTACCTAAAAACTGCAAACAGGGAACAAAAAGCTGTACAAGGACTACAGTCTCTCAAATCAACTCCTTCAGGAACATTCTGCTGGCTGTGTTAAAGTGACGTCCCCCTCATGGTATGCCTTGTTCATTCAATGTTCCATTGCTCCCTGAATTAAATACAAAAACATGGCAGAGTGTAGTGAGGAAGTCCAGCATGCACTCTGAATTAAGGCAAACTTAGGGTAGAATCTCAGTTAAGCTACTTGCTAGCTGTGGAGTGTAACATCAGCTATCAAATGGGGAGAGTAAACACCGCCTATTAGACTTTAAAAAGTGAAGGATGCATACATTACTAATTAAGTATTTCCCACACTGACCAGCACTCAATGACTTGAGGAATTGTAGTGGTGAGGGCTGAGAATTTTATAGAACATCCAGTAACAGCAGCTATCAATTACTGAGCACCGCCAAGCATTATTATCAGCACTCCTCATAACCTCTTCAACAGTGAAGCAATGGGAATGCCCCGTGACAGGTGAAAACACTGAGGCTCACCAAGTGGGCTCTACTGCCCACTTCACATGCTATCACAAAGCCACTTGCGGTGTGGGGGCCAGCAGGTACTGTGCTGTATTCTTGGGACACCAAGAAGAGGCATTTAGCCCCTACTCTGAAGGAATTTAAGAGGTTGGACAATTAATTTAGCAAACTCATCCTAGAAAAAGCACGATGTACCTCACTGCTGAATATCAGTATCGTCACCTTCGGAGTGCTCCCCTTGGGAAGAAGTTAGGCACAGAAAGTTGCCAAGGTTGTGACACCTTCCCAAGTTGTACAGTGCTGCCAATGTAAGCGCACAGTGGCAAGTTTGTGAACTTCATGGTCAGATGTGGGGGTCACTCCAGAAACAGCTCCAAAATTGCTGTGAAGGGTGGACTAGGCGCTGGCGTCGGTGCACAGCTTCCCAAGGGGAGTCCTTTGAAGGTGACCGTAGTGACATTCAGCAATGCAGCATGTAGCACTTTTTCTAGAACAAGTTCGCGAAATTAATTGCCCAACCTTGCAGTGCTTCTCCAAGAACAGCACCAAGTCTCGGGCCCAGGATTAACAGAGGAGAGCAAACTCATGGAAACCCACACACGATGTCCAGCTGGCCACCACTTGGCCAGGAGCACTGCCCCAATCCATCGGCGTGAACCGCGCTCATTTATTCTCACTTCTCGGCAGGTAAGGATTATAGGGGTATAACAGAGAGCGCTGTGACACGTTATTTATTAGGAGGCCAACAGATTTTCATGGGAATCAGGTTTTACATATTCCATTTTCCACTGAAACAATGGAATGTTACACAGCTAATAATAAGGCACAGGCCTTGATTAAATACCCAATCCATAATTCAATAAAGAGGTTGTGCTGACATAATCAGCAAAGAGGGACCCTTATGAATATCCAAATAAGCCAGAACCTGAAATGCACGAGTCAGCACTCACCCCACAGAGGCAGATTATTTGTAACGTGTGCAAAACATTTTTTTTCCAGTACCCAACTTCAAAAATTTTATAATTAGCAAAGTTTTGTTATGGAGTAAAGACTACTGAGTTCCAGGTGAAGGCCTGCCAGGGATCTTAGGCTGTTTTGCTGGGAAATTCACTCCTCTGTTTCAATTACATAAGGGATAATATACGCTCTTTATTTGAATATCAGACTGTCCGTTGAAGCGATCTCACACATTTCTAGAAGCTCAGTTCTACTTCAACTTTGTTCCAGAGTGCCAAATTGTGATGACTATTGTCACCAAGTCAAAAGGATTCCAGGATGTAAACTTAACACTTAAGTTAAAGTAGTATAAAAACTTCATAGTGTACATACAATTTCAAACCATGTCCCTATTTTAAATGCAGCACATACCTCCTGTGAGCTCCCAGACCAACCTGTTTGTTTGTTTTTTAAAGACGCTGGCATCTTACAACTGGTTGTTTGTCTTTTTCCTTTGACCCCTAGGAAGCTCAGAATCAAATCTGTAGCCCACAGCACGTAAACAATGGGACCTATTGCATGATTTTACAAATCATCTATTTCTATGTTTTCATTTTAGTTATCTCATTAAAATTCCTTGTAATGTACACATCTCTATGAACCCCCTCACATCATCTTTGTAACAAGGTAGGATAAAATAAAACACAGCACCTTACTTTAAGGTATCACATTTTATGCAGCAGGTTGGATATGGTCCTAAAAACTGCACAAGTATGTACCTAAGATGTAAATGTGCTCATACAACAGGGCACTGAATACTGGGTCTTCCTAGGAAATCTGAGAACATGGCCACTGCTGGGACAATGCTCCTCCTCCCTGGGGACAGGCAATGCCCTCATGGTTTTTTTTCTTTTCTTTTAGCATCTCCAAGCCGAGGCAGGAGAGTACCTCACAAACTCTCACAAGGAACATCTGGTAGAGAACAAAATGGTATTTGAAAAGGAAAAAGTTCTCCTTCATTATCCCAGGTGCCCCAGTGGATATTCCCAAATAATAATAATAATAAAAAGACCAAATGTATCAAATAGATTATGTTTGTCTCTGAAGAAAGAAGTGGGTCTCTCTGACCTCTAAGTCAGAGGGTGCCTTGCTACCTAGGTTGAGAAGCATTCCTACACCACATGTCAATACATCGGCTTGGTCCATGCCATCAATACAGAAGTAGTAAGGAGTATTGGCAGGAAAATCAATGGGGATAAATGTAAGGGCAAACCCTGACAGTAGAATCAGGAGAGGGAACATGGAGTCCGAAGAACATGGACTGTGGAGTCAAGTCAGCTTGTGTTCAGACCCCAGTTCCTCCACCCATGAACTGTGTGATTAGAGAGACCTGACACCTCCTCACAGGGCCTCCTTCTGCCCCTGCAGCTGTATGAGCTCTGACCTGCGTACCTCCAGCAATGTCACAGACAACAAAAAGCACTGGAAACAACAAAAGTAGTCAACAAATTCAACAGACTGTTTCCAGAAAAATTGTTTAGAGGAGGGCTCTGTCCACGGGCACTTCGTGGGGCTGTAAATGATCAGTACACATGCATTGGGGAAGGGCAGAGCAATTTCTCAAAGACATACTATTTAATTCAACTCACTATTAACTGAGCATCTACTACATCCTGGTGACTCAGAAGGGAGCTGGGGATACAGTGATATTAACACAGATATCTAATACTGATAGACATATCCACAGCTGTAAGTGATTATGCAAAACCCCACGATGTGGGAAGTCTAGGGTGCTACAGAAACACATAGGAGGCACATGGAACCCAGGCGTGAGAAGTCAGGGAAGACTCTGCAAATACCTGGCACTTACATACGTTCCTGCCTTCACTTTACAGCAGATAAAACAAAGGCTAGGGAAAAAGAGTAACTTGCCAAAAATTACTTGCCCAGTAAGTGGTAGAATGGGAGTCTACCCAAAGTGTCTAGTTCTTCACCGAAAGGAAGAAAAAGGAAGGGACATTTAGACTTATTTAGAAAAATATCTAATAACCCTTCATTTTCTAGACTATTTTGTATCCATTTAAGAAGCTGTAAGCCACACACTGGATCAGTGCCTCCAGAGAGAGACAGAGAGAGACAGAGAGAGAGAGAGAGACAGAGAGAGAGAGAGAGGTGTTCTTTGGATGCAACTATCTTTGTCCTGTTGTCCGCTTTCCAAATCAGGCAGGCTGACCTTGTTTCACTGAAGCCTTTCACAAGTGTGCCCTGCCTGTGTAGGGTACTGAGACGTCTCCAGCAAACTGTCTCATTGATAATCCACTTCACAATTCATTTAGAGTTCCCATCCAATTAAATGCATTGACCATTTATAATCTGAATTGGAAATTGTCATCATGAGTCATCATCTGTAATACTGGTTCAATGTGTATGATTTATAGGAGAAGGCAGGGGAAAAAAGAAATTATAAGTGGGTCTTTGGGGAGAAAAAAGTATCCCAGACTAAGGAAAGTAAGCAAGATCACAATTTGGTTCACAGCTAATTGGAGAGTGTTTCATGTTTTATAATGACCCAGAGAAAAGGCACTGAGAGCTATCATTTAGACATTCTTACACCCAAGAAAGGGGTAGGGGTAGGGGGTATGTGAGTGTGTATAAGTGTGTGTGTGTGTGTGTGTGTGTGTGTGTGTGTGTTCGTTCTACTGAGAAACCAGCAAAACCCTGGTGCTCTGCTATCACATCTCCACTGTTTCTCTTTGTTACTTTCTGGTCTTTCAGTTTTCTTCCATTTTGTTTCTCTCATTACCCAAAATTGTTCCATCAACCAGTGACTCGACAAAGAATCCTGGGGTACAGTCATAGACTTTACTCTTTGCCTCACCCACCACTTTATTTCATCACCCTACTTCAATAAAAATAAAGTTAACATTGGTTGTCTTTAGGTACCAGGTACTTTGCTAGAATTGATTATCTTAAAGAAATTCTCACCAAATCTTCCTAATGATGCCATAGGGATCTTTATTTCTCTCAGTTTAAATGCAGGTCTGTTGAACTCCACCTGACCAACTCACTCCACTGCCCTAATCAAGGCTCTCATTATTTCTGGTCTGGATGACCACAATCACCTCCTGATCATTAATCGTCTTACCTCCCCTCCTGCCCCTTGCAATTTACTTTTTCTACCATAGAACTCAGGAGCATCCTTCTCCAAGTGGTTTGACCACAAGACATCATAGTTGACATTTGGGAAATCATATAAATGCAGACTTTTATCAATATTTATCAGAGAAAAAAATTAGAACATTGTTTCCTTTCAATCAAAATGCTGAAACCTTGATCTCACAGAGCCTTCCTTTACCCCAGGGAATGCAGCAACCTAGTTATCTACTCAAATTATTCTGACCTTCCAAGGTCAAGTCCTGTTAGCCCTTTCTAATCCAAAAATAATTAGTGAATAACAGACCCTGGCTTGCTGAGACGGTTATTTGTAAGCAATATCTTATCTGGAGCAAATGGTTTTACAGGGATCACTAGCCCTAATAGATTCTCCCTAGCACTTGCCACCTGCTTTCCTGAGCCCCTCGTCATCTCTGACAGCAAAAGGGCAGGCAGGTCATGCTGTTGAGCCTGGAGATACAAAGTTGCCACCCCATTGTCAGTGATGAGGAGAATTAGGCCCATCCACCCACCATCTGATGAACAGGCACAGGCTTTCCAAGGAGATAGGAGATCAACTAAAAATACAAAGAGGCTTGTCCAAAATTGGGGTGCTTGGCCAGTGCTCAGCAGTGTCCCAATATTTGTTGGCAGAGAATAGCAAAAGGAAAAAAATAAAGTGAACACAATCACCGTCATGGCCCTTCCGGCCTAGATCCTGCAGATGCCCAGGAGTGACAGCAGCAGATGCTAGGTCTAAGCAGAATTTGGGGCTGGGGGGAGGGCTTGGAGCCTGGTGCATAATCTGGAAACATGAGCAGACCTCAAAAGGGAGGCCACTTCAGAGTGGGGGTTCTCAAACTTAAGTGCACATCAAAACTCCCCGGAGGGCTTGTTAGGCAACAGACCCCTGAGTCCGTCCCCAGCATTCCTGATTCAGGAGGTCTGGGGATGGCGCCCGAGGTAGGAGTCTCTAACCAATTTCCAGGCAAGGCTGATCCGCTGGCCCAGGGACCACGCTTTGAGAACCACTGCTTTAGAGAAAAGAAGGAAAAGCAATTGGGGAAGAAGCCAGGATCAGCTGTAACCCATAAGTGCAAAGTGCTTCCTGGTCCACGAGGATGATTTCACTCAGTCCTCTTACTAGGTATGAAAGTGGGCTTTATAAACCACATTCTATAGATGAGGAAACTGAGGTACATGGCAGTGAAGTGACCTGGTCAAGGTCACACAGCTAGAAACAGGCATTCGTATCCAGGTCTTTGAGACCTTCAAATTTTTCTACTTGTTGTTCTCAAGAAAAAGCACCAGCTCTGAGTGAATCTTAGGAAGATGCCATTAGCTTCTGAGACTAAGGCACTCCTCACTTAACAACTGTGCTCCATTCCTGCAACTAGGTCATTAAGCAAACTGGTGCATAAGCCAGGAGCTTAGAGGTAGGCATCTTGTGGCATGCTGGGGCGCCATAGCGTACTTATTTTTCAATAGTTACCATGCGACAACACTTCTATAAATGAAGTATGTAGTCTTGCGTGATTGCAAACACATCACGTAGTGAATACTGACTGACTGGGAGCAAAACAAAGGCTGAGAAAGGCGAGTCCCCATACTGGGGACTGGTGGTGAGTCCAAGCAGTCGTTAAACAGGTAGGTCGCTAGGTGAGGAGGGGCTGTACTCTGTCTTCCGTGAAATGCCTATTCATACCTTTCCTCCTACAGGCAACAGTTCAGCTTACCTTGGTTGGGTCTTTATTGACCAAATCCAGTAGACCTAAGGTGAAACGAGCAGAGGACTGTGGCCCCACCACAGATCATCCCAAAGGGAGGACAGAGCAGCAGAACCATATACAACTCAGGGGTGTTAGGCTGCACGGCCCACCAAGGGGCTCCAATGACTTACTGGTCTAAGTGCAGATCTGGGGATTCCTCAGAATTATCAGTTGTTCTGGCACAAAGGACTATGCATCTGATCTGAAGACGAGAGTTCAGACATGGAGATAACTACTTATTTGCTAGAGGTCAATGGGCAAATCCCTTGACTTCCTGAGTTCTAGTTTCTTCATCTGAAAAACAGAACTATTCACGTCACTTTGCTACCTCACAGGACTTGTGAGAACAGGAAGTGACATAATTCCACGACGTGTGTACCTGGTGAGTTGTTCACTGCCCAAACAGCACAGGGTCAGAGGAATCCCGAGTACGAGTATGGTTATGGCAGGCTCATGAGAAAAGAATTTGAAAAAAGGGGCTCTTCACTGAAGACCTAACTCTGGCTTCTCTACTTCAGGATTTTGCAATTTTTAAAAAGCCATTAGCTTTCCGGCCATGGTTTTCTCCTCTGAGATACGGACATGCCGTGAGACCTCACTGTATAGTGGAATGCTCTATCTGTATGTACTGTGGCATGCTTCCAGATCTTAGAATTTGTAGGGAATGCTTGAATGGATTTAAAGACTCCAAACATAGCCTATCAGCCATGACGATGGCCGATCACTGTCATTAGCCCTGGCTTTACCACCAGCTCAGTTCCTGAGGACCACCCTGACTACCCTCTTGGTTCTCCTGCAGCAGAACTCTGAGATCCACGTGCTCCCTCCTTGTGGATGGTTCAATCTCATCCTCTGCCTCTTCCCCCTTGCTCATAGGAAGTCAGGTTGCACTTTGCAATCACCATTCAATGGACTCCACTGAAAGTTCTGTGCCGCAGACACCTCTAACACCGTGGTGGGAAGTTAGTTTCTGTCTCGATCCACATGTCGGAGCAACACATGTGGAAGGCCCACTGGTGCAGAGTTGGGGGATGGGAACCTGGTCCTCGTGGTGTAGACAGCGAGTCTGCTCGGGTCAGTGAACCCCAATTTCCTAACCTGTAGTATGTGATCGATAATGCTTACCCCTGCTGATCTCAGGGTTGTTGTGAGAATGGGAAGAGAGGACGGATGTGAAATTGAACAGAAAACCACGCTGTAATAACAGTGCAGCCCAGCAGGAGCGAAAACCATAAATGTGATAACTGC